>JAUZNJ010096801.1:0-48436 GCA_034780135.1 Jordanella pulchra
TAAAAAGCAATATGTGTGTGTGTGTGTGTGTGTGTGTTGTTTTATTAGTTTTGATAGGTCCAAAAGATATAGATATTTACTTCTGGTTACCATGCCAACGTCAACACGATGCACCAATACAAACAGTGGGTTGAAGTCTTGTGAGTAGGAGCTGAGGATTTTCTCTCTATTTTTTTACATAAAAGTCATAAGATCTGTAATGGAATAAAAACGAGACTGAACATCAGCTAAGCTTTTGTGAGTTGCTGAGTTTTGTGACTTAAAGGGACAAAGACCGAAAAATTTACTGTAAAAATCACATTTCAAACCTAAAGGTTCTGTGTGGAACCACTTCAGTGCAGTGCGTTTACTTCCTGGTCCCTCAGCCAATCATATGAGAGCTCCCAGGTTAGTCAAACAGAGCGCAGCTTCGTATTTAGTGTGTTGACTTGAAACTCTAATGCTCTTTGTTACTTATTGCCACTTTAAGGAAGCAAATGGACTCAGAAACAACGCAGAGGCTGCTAATAAAAGCTTAGCAGTGGCTTTAGTGTGCCTGGCAGCCAGCTGCTCAACATTGTACTTGACAGTTGAAATGAGTGTGTGAACACAAGCGCGCCATCTACTGGACAGGAGGAGGTAAACTGTTTTGTATTTTTCCCTAAAGAACAGCAGCATGAGAACCGGAAATGTGCTTCAGTCTCATCTGAGTTGGGAGTCGGCTTCCTCTATTGGTCAGGCAAACTGATAGGTTTGCAGCTCTTTTTAATTTCACGTTTATGTTTTTTTTTCTATAATATGTAATTGTAGCATGTTTCTTTTGCAGATTTCTGTATGTTGCATTTTTGATTTTTTTTTGTGTGTACTTGTTTTAGAATTTGCCTCATTCATCTGATTGCATCCTGATTGTTCATGTCAGCCATTGCAAATTCACTAAGGAGAAAGGCTTGTCCAGGGCCCGATTCATACTGAAACCACCCCTTGTCACACAGCATCCCAAAGTCTTTGTTTAGGTCCAAGGCAGAGCAGATTTTTGTTGAACAGGACCCAGAAAATATCATCTAGGCTTGGAATTTTAGAGGCTTGATTGAAGCCTGTGTCCTAGATATTAGTAAAACAAAAATACAATGGAAGTTTAGTTTTATTTATTTTTGTCCTTTCAGGAATGACAGCGTAAGGTGATCTAATACAAAATCCCAGAGCCAGCAGTTAACTTGATGTTCCCAGTTTTGTCGGAACAGTTTGGGATGGGGCCTTCCTGTTCAAACATCTTTGCTCCAGTGCAGAAATCGAGGTCTAATAAAACATAGCTGAGTGAGGTAGAAACTGTCTGGCTGTCAAAGAGTCCTGACCTCAACCTGTCAGAACATCTTTAGATTAAAGCGAGGCAAAGACTGTGAGCCAGTCTGTGCGACTTTACAACTAGAAAAGAAATCCCCATGAACACATTCCCAAGTGAAACAGGAAGAGATGAAGCTTCTTTGGCTGCAAACGTGGGCCGACGCCGAATGAATTGGTTTTAAATGACGATTTAAATAATGTGTGGGTGTGAGAGCAGGCGGGGCGATGATCTAAGGTATTGCTGATATAACTATAAGTTTATCAGGCAAAAAAAAAACAACTTCCAGATTCTTTATTTAGGTTTGTTTTACAAACTGGAGATTTAAAAAAAAAGTGAACAATTCATTTTTATCAGCTTCTGTTTCTTATATTCAACAAAATTCTTCAAATTAAGCATTAATTATACATTTTCAATTTTATCTTTAATTTGGAGTTTCCTAGAGAAAGTCTAAATACTTGTCTAGTCTAACAGAGCGAACCAGACATTTCCGTTGATATATTGAATCATTAGATGATTATATCTGTGGAGGTCAGACGTCTGATGACGCCACCTGGTAGAACAACAACCCTGGGATCCAGCAGAGGCTGAACTTTGAGGAAACCAAACAAAAGCCTCACTCTGTTGAGTACCGTAGCATTACATGACCCTGAGAGGTCAACATTCTCGAGGTCTAAGATGGAGAACAAGAGGGAGGAGTCCAAGGAAATCAGCTCCTAGAACCACTTCAGGTGAATAACAACCTATTCTAGTAATTTGAATGACTAGAGTCTTATTTCTTGGATCATTAAAAGTATTTATTAAAACCATTTAGAAAACAATTAAATAATTGTTATAGTTAACTTAATCTTGGAAGAGATTTCTTAACAAGGAGGAAAACCAAAGTTTCTGCTAAAGAAGGGCCGAATTTCGGCAGATTAGTGGAAAGTTGAGTGAAAGGAAAAAGTGCAGAATAGAACATCCACAAAAACCAAGACAACTGATTGGGGAGATGATTGTGAAGCAAAAACGATGCAAGTTTTTTGGGGGGGAAATTCACAAGATTGTGGAGTCCATAACTCACAGAGAAGATAGGCTGCGAATGTTTGCACTCCTTAACCAGACGGCATCAGAAGAATTGGACCTTTTATGAGGACAAAGAGCCGAAATACGGTTCAGTATCCAAAATGCTTTTCTCTGATTGGTTTAGGTTTCATTTCATTTGGAAATCCAGCAGGAGGATTCTACATTTGGTGATTTGAGGCGTCATCTGCCATAAAGCAGAGGCAGCGATTCAAGCATAATGAGCCCCGACCAAACATTTAATGAACAGGAAATGAGCCGTTTTCTGCTGGCTGACATTTTGGTCTTATTTATCCAGTTTCTCTGGTTTTTAAATAATTCTCAACAGTTAATGAGAAAACATGCTTTGCAATCATTTATTGAGTTGCCTTCGTTTTATGAATACAATCAAATGAGAAGAAAAGGTTTGATTTGGTTTAAAGAATCAAAACAACAAACGTGTTTCTCAAATATATATATTTGGTTTGACATCAATGATTCATTCAGTCCAGAACCAGAGAACATTTTCTATTTGAGTGATTTCAGGACTTCAGCTGTAGGTCACCCCCCCCCCCGGGAATAAACAGAACAAAAATACAAAGCAGTTTTTTTCTTTGTGCCCTTTGTCTTTAAAAACGATCACACATGGCTTCCGAGACACACGAGCCTTTCTCTTTATAGAAAACTGTCAGTAAAAAACATTCTGCGCGTCTTCCTCTGAGATAGGCGAGAAACGTGACAAATTCTCCTTTAATGACTTCTGAAGGAAAAGGCATCGGGATGGGGGGGGTCCTCGTCGTCATGCATAACGGCTCCTTTGACATCAGACTTTTTCAGTGGCTCCATAAAACCCAACATTCAACACGTTCTTTTTTTGCTGAAAGCCTCTGGTTCTCATTTATGTCAGATCAGTGCTGGTGACAGGACGTCATCCTGGCAAGAAGAGTTTCCATAGCTACAAATGCACACAGAAGAAGAAATAATACCAGAAATACAGTCAGTACAAAAACACAAAAAACAAAAGCCCAAAGTTAAGAGCCAACTGAAAAGTGTTGAGTGTAAACATCTTCAGTCTGCTACAGGGTAGGAGGCTTTGTGGATCGTTAGCCGGCGTGCGGCCGCCTGTCTTCATGATGCATCGTGTAGCAATGCCGGAGTAAACAGTGGACGACAGAAAGTGCATGCTGCTGAGAGTCGGGTCCGGACCGAGGCACCTCATCGTAGGTGAGCTAAAGACGAGCGGTTAGCTGCAGGAATTAGCACAAAACATCAAAAAAAGATGCATAAACATGTCGCTGGTAGCCGTTAAAGGCAAATTCTGTCCTTTTCTTGGGTGTAAAGCAGGAGAGTGGTAGAAGCTGATGTGATATGCATTAATGGCACATTTCAGCCATGCTGTGGGAGAAAAGCCTCTAAAGTCTGATGGAGCGACAGGCGCTGAGAATACTGCATTTCGTCTGCTTGGAGTGGAGGTTTCTTTGAATGGCACGTCAGGGAACATTAGCGTCGACACAGGCGGCTGCTGAGGAATCAACACGTTCAAAGAGAAAAGAAAAAAAAAAAAAGAGGAAGATCCAGTTAATACTGGAGTTCAGTTTCAGCTCAGATGTCCATGTAGTCGTCCTCCTCGTCCGACTCGCTCTCCAGAGACGACTCCTGACTGGATGTTTCCTGCACCTCCAGCACCGGCTGGGTCAGGGTGTCCTTTTTCACTGTGGCCGCAGACTGGGAGGACAAGATCACGTTCTGTAAGGGGAACAGACAGCAGGGGGCAGCGTTCAGGGCTTCCTGGGCTTCCAGGAGTTCAGAGTTTGGAGGCGGAGAGCTTACCTTCAGCCTCTGCTTGGTTTCCTCTGAGATGCTGCCTTTAGGGGAGAGCAGCGTGGGCGTCGGAGGCGTTACTGTGATTTCTGGAGGGAACTTGGTGACGGTGGAAGGGATGAGAAGCTTTGGCATGTTTGCTGGGACTTTGGAGCGGATTCGGCTTGGGTCTGGAAGCTTTGACTGCTCACTGCTGGCGTACTGCTGCTGGTCTGAGAGGGAGGTTAGAGGAGGTTATATGTTAGCATCTGTAATACCTACAGAAACACAAACACAGTCCTTCTTATACCTACAATAAAGAACACTCTTCATTCCACCTCAATAGATGAGCTTTGATTCACAGTTTTTCCTTCCACTTAATTTTCCATGACATTGATTAATAATCCTCGGCTTTTTTTAAAGCAATAGGTTTAATAGGTTTTCCTTGTGAATGACTGTGTGCTTAGATAATTGAGTCAACGTTTTTCCCCCTGACTGTTTTGCCTGAAACAATACAATTCATTTCTTATTGATGTAGAACATCTGAAGGCCATAGTCATTATAATAAATAGAAAAGTTCAAAATGTTTCTGAATGAAAATAACAGAGAATGAGGGAACCCTTCCAGAGATATTCTAATCTAAAGGCTCTGACCTGAACAAGGTTGCGTCGTGCTACATGTGGCGGTTTCCTCCTGAAACCAACCAGCTGGAGCTTCTTGCCCCTGGGAGACGGTGGCCAGCTTCATCTGCTGACAGAGGTGGGACTCCTGCTGGCGGTACAGCAGCCCCTCTGAGGGCTCCTCCCGCTCCTCTGTGGGATAAAACAGGACAGACTTCAGTTCACTGATAACCTGCAGATAAATCCAGGAAAAGTTACTTTATTGGACAACAAAGCACATGATTTATAACAAACATATTTAAATACATGATGATTAAGAAAAACATACAAAAACCAAGAGTTTAAAAAATATGTATGAAACATAAAAATAAATTTGGAAAACTTTGGATAAAAAAAAGAATCAATTTATTAAGAATTGTATTTACATATGAATTTATTTGACTGGTGGGCGGGGCTAGCACTGCTATAAACCATGCGATTGGTCTGCAGCTGAGTTACTGAGCAGGTGAACCAATGAGATGCTAGAATCTATTCAACAATTATGCATAATGATAAACATTAAATATAATGATATTAATAGTTATAATAGATACAAGTAGTTTCATTTCATGATGAAAATATAAAATGATTTGAAAATGATTGAAATAATTATCTCTTAGTGTAACAGAGGTGGACCAATACACCGATTGGACGATCTTTAGGGCAGATATTGATGCTTTAAAAAAAACTTAAAAATATATAAATTGTAGTTAAAATTTGCTGTAGACTGAAATAAATTTAATGAGTATTTATCCAAAAAAAGGTTTAAAAATTAAACAATTTATTTCAACAATAAAATCAAATTCCAAAATATACATTTAAAAAAAGCACTTTGAGTTTTGTAAATGATTATTTTTTACACTGGTGTGACTCTGGATTCTAATTTTATTTCGAATTTCCATTTACAGAAATGTGTTTGTTGATTGCAACAGAATTTACTCCATAACAGGAAGACTGAACCCTGTTTTTGATTTAAAAGCCGATACATGAGATCATTTTTAAGTAATGTTTACTTTGTCTCGTCACAAACAGCTGGTATTCCAGCAGGGGAATGTCTCCTATTCCCCTGCAGTCATGGCGAATTATTACACACAAACAACTGAGCTACAACTCCGTGATTGTTGTCTAGGAAACCGATTCACATCAGTGAGATGCTGCCGGATGAAAGTGTTTGCATGTGAAAACCCTGTTGAACCAAACACTTTGCATGAATTTGCACACGTTAAAGGTCAGCAAACTTAAGGAAATCCAAAGTGGGTGAGCAGATCCACTGCTGGGTTCCATTACTAACATCATGTGATGTTAGTAATGTTTGATTAAAAAAAATACAAAAAGTTGGCATCTTAAAAGGTTTGTTTGACTTAAGTTTGGAGAAAAACCAGAGAAAAATCTATAACTACTGGGTAAGAATGACAAAGATTTTAATTTTTATCTAAGGCAATCTAAAGGGCAGAGTCAGCAACAACAAAACTGTCTTAAAAGTCTCTAAAATAAAAGTTTAAACACCCAAAGACTAATGCAAAACAACAACATGTTGATATTAAAGATCCAAGGAGTAACAAAGGATTTGCCTTCGGGGCGATTAATCATGGCATAAACTAAATATTCATGATTAAATCAGCAACAATTAAACTCATTAAGGCAGAAGAGACTCTGAGTCTGGAAGACGAAGCAACAGAAACTCTGGTTGGGGAGACAGACGAAGCCCAGGAGGCAAAACAAACTGCACAGAGACCTGGGTTATATAACACATGTGAGGAAGAATGCAGGCGCCCCCTGGTGGCTGCATGGAAGGAAACTACATAACTACCTTACATTGGAAAAAAAAACTGTTTGGTTTGAAAAGAAATAAATAAATCTATGTTTTAGATGAAGAATCTCCTTTTCTGATCAGATGAGATCAGATGGGATTATGTCACGGTACCTGCAGGTGGGAGGAAGGTGTTGGCTGCAGCAGAATGGCCGCCTGCTCTTCTCTGCTGCTGCTGCTGATGATGATGAAGATGGTCGTGGAAGCCTGAGCTCTGAGGTCTGGACATCTTGCTGAGGGGCTCACCGGGCACCCTGGGCAGCCCGTCCTGGGTGGGCAGCGAGTGGCAGGCGGAGTGACTGACCAGGACGGGCGTCGGCAGGGAGGCGGGGAAGAAGAGGTCTCTGTGCTCCTTGGTGTACTTGGGAGTGGTCGGGGTGTCGCCTGTTGACTGCTGGAGACAGAAACCAGGAGAGTTGTTGAAGCAGTCAGATTAACCGGGGCGGCGTTGGTCCTGTACTGTTCCTCCCCCAGGAACCAGAGGCTGCTGCAAGACGCTGCGCCTTCAGCCACTTCCCCAGCCGATCTTTAGAGGACCACTTATGAACACAAGAGCTGCACAAACAACCTGCCACAACAGCCGGCCTGCTCCCACAGCCGCTGTCATGGTAACACGGAGGAGCACAGCTGAAAAAGAAAAGAATAAAGCGACTGTGGTTTTCAATTTTCCAACAAAAGACATGGTGGACGACGGCTAACCTTCAGAGCGAATCTGCGCCGTGAGAGACAAATGGTCTCCAATAATTACAGCTAAACTAAACGGGGCCTCAGTAAAAGTAAACACAGTGTGGCTTCAGAGGGGCCTGTGCTTAAAGGTTAACTACAACAATAAAAAAACAAAAAGGCGGTTCTGGTAAGATGTCAAACGCCTGGGCTGAACTCTTACAAGCAGGCTGCACAATGTCACGATGACAAACGCACTCTGCACACCATAATTTGGCTCATCTGCCATTTTCTCCCAGCAGTCTTCTGGGAGTTGAAGTCGAATTGTGCTCTGAATCACAGCAGAGTGTGACAAAATTTCCCCCTCAGGATTCACACGGCAATTTTCACCAAACAGTCTGATAGAAGAGCAGATCCTTCAGCTCCGGAGCCGAGTGGCTCAGCAGCTCCACTCCTGCTTTGATGATTCATATCTCATGAATTAAACATCAACAGCTCAGAAACCACCGAGTCAGCTCAGCCGCCGCGCACAAGCCGTCACGGTCCAAGAACGTACGCTGAAACGACTCTCTGGATGTAATGAACAAGTTATACTGAGAAGAAAAATAATCCTGAACACTGATTTTTTTTTTTTTAAATTTACAAACACAAACTTTGATGATCATCTGATCTCGTCCTGAAACAAATCAACCCCTCAGTGAAGCACGGTGGTGGCAGCAGGAAGGAGCCAAACAAATTTTAAAGAACAACAGGAAAATGGCTGAATACTAAACCACTAAAAACAATCCTCCATCCAGTCTGAATTATGTACCAAAGAAGAATGGAGAGAAAGGACAGTTTCTAAATGTTATACAATAAAAGATCTGCAGCTGTGATGGAAGTACATTTTAAATCCTCCTCCTTACATATAAATCCATAAATAATCAAGCTCCATCTGATATCAGAGATCTGATTGTTCCTTATGTTCCTAACAGAGCACTTCGCTCTCAGTCTGCAGGTTTACTAGTGGTTCCTAGAATTTCTAAAGTAGAATGGGGGGCAGATCTTTCAGCTATCAGGCTCCTTTCCTGTGGAACCAACTACCAGTTTTATTCCGTGAGGCAGACACCTCTGGTCTGTTCTTGTTCAACTGTGACTCCATCCTATAGAGAGATATCAGCCCCTTGGGTTACAGATGATAGAGTAGAGCCAGTTTTTCAGAGTTCAGTCCCGTTTCTCTCCTAGAGATTGCTTTGGGTTCAGCTTTTGCTGTGACTAACTATATCTGCTCCCTTTCATCCCTGGCTCAGAGCTTGTCTGCTCAACTGTTTCTTTCCCAGACAGAGCCACCTGTGAAGATATTTTACTAGTTACCTCCTCTAACATAGAACGTACTTATAAATCAGTGCTTCTACGTTTGTCGGCCTCAGCAGATGGCTTCTCACACTGAGCCTGGGTCTCCTGGAGGTTTCTTCCCGTTAAAGGGGAGTTTTTCCTCTCCACTGTCACTCCATGCTCGGTGTGAGGGATTGCTGTAGAATCGAGGACACAATGAAAGCAAATGTAAACTCTCTCCATTTACTCATCCAGGAGGAGTAAATCCTGCAAAGTCAATGACTGGATGCAATAGAAACTTTCAAATCTGACTGTATGAACTTCATTCTCTTTGTAAAAAGAGGTGCTATAGACTGGAAATCTCAATAAAATAAAGCATTCATGTTGTAACATGCTAACAATGAACAGTTCAGTAGGAATGTGTGTGCGAGCGGCTGTGCAAACTCATTAAACTATTTCATATTTTATCACCCTTATGCTGCACAAAAACCTAAACCAGTTCAGTTTTTCAGGAAAAACCAAGAAGCATAAACAGAACTAGAAAAAAACTATGAGAGTAGAAGAGGAAGAGAAACTTTCCTCCCAAATTTGGCATCAAAGGCAGAGCTAACAGGAGCTGATGTTCTCCAGCCCAGCCCTATAAGGGCAGATCTCGCTGTGGACATGCTGAGGCTGGTGGGACATGCGTGACTCTGTAGGATACCTACCGCCTTGTACTAAAGCAGGGATCAACTGCTGTTGGCATGGTTACAGCAGACTAAGCTTTAGGCTAGGTTGTGATGGTGTGAATATGCTTAAACCGTTTCACAGCTGAGTGACCCACTACTCAGGCTGTGAGGTGTTCATGGTGTTCATCAGATCGACAGCCTGGGGGAAGAAACTGCCTCTGTGGCGGCTGGCTTGTGTAAGTAGAGCTCTGAAGGTAAAAGGCTAAACAGTTTGTGTCCAGGATGTGTGGGGTCTGCAGAACCTTCAGCTGACCACAGACCCAGCACAGCACACGACCCGCAGTAAGATGAGTCTGCAGGTTTGTGGTGCGATGCATTTACAGACGCATCCTTTGGGGAACATCTCTACCTGCTCGGAACATTTAGAAAGAAGAATTAATCTCAGTTATTCTCCTTGGTTTTTTTAGGTTTGATGGTGAAAATCTGTCAGTTCAGGCCACAGATTCTCACTGGGACTGAACTCTGAACTCTGACTGGACCGGTCCAACACATGAATCAACAGATGCTTGTTTTTTTAAGGCTATTTTTTTAGTTTGACATCAGTTTAACCAACCCCTGATTTATACTGCCGATATTTATATATCATATATATATTCTAAGAGCTAATATCGATCTTTTTCCTCTACATGATAAAAATGACAACGAATGTTAAACTAACATCAATGTTAACAAAAAATAATCATTTAGTAATAAAAATAAACTAAACATTAATAGTACACTTCAAGACATGGCTGCTGAGTACAGCCAAACTTTTCCCTCTATGTTTTATTCACATATTTAGATTATTTATATAATTAAATTTGTTCAAGTTTGTACATTGATGACCTGATGTTATTCTTCACTTTCCAACTTTCTGGAGTTTTGTGTGCGACTAAGGCCAGTGATTTCCACTGTGAGAATAATTAAGTTTAACGATTCATTCCTTGGTCTAATCAACAAGACTTTCTCAGAGAAACTGAATCTATACAGAGATTAAATAACACTAAGGCAGAGTGTTTAATAATTAGATGACTTCTAAGTTGCATTAGAAGCCATCAAAGTCTTTAAGAGGAGAAAGGCCTGAATGCGAAAACAAGACACGATTCTTGTATTTTACCTCTTTCCTCCACTTCACTGTTTTGTTCACACATGTTGAGGTTCTAATGGATATAATAAAATAAACCTTAAACAACAAGATTTTAACCGAATGAATGCAATTTTTTCTCTAGTTCTGATTATAAACAACAAACGAAAAAAGGATGTTTGAGAAATTAAGATCAGTGAACTAAGAAACCTGATTTATTTTGCCAACATGTACTTGGCGGATGAGCTGGAGGTTCAGGGAACATCACCGTGACAACAGGATGTGGGCAGAGAGACCCTTGATGACTATGTGGGTGGGAGGAGGAGGAACGAGAGGAGCACTGAGACTCCGACACAGAATGAAGCAGAGAAACTAATGGAGAACATGTTGAAAAAGAAAAAAAACGAGAAGCGTTGCTGCAGTTCCAGCCAATATGAGAATCAACTTTTTAAAATGCTCTTAGAGGCATCGTGTTGGTTTAACTTTACAAGTTCTGTTAATATCCAGCTCTATACTGATGGAAAGCTGAAAACAATGACACGTTTGGCCAAAACGGAGATAAAACCAAGCTTGTTTGGAGGATAAATTTGAAGGCACAGACCTCAAGCGGTGGAATGACCACTTTATTTAATCAGTTTAGCACATTTTTACTGCAATTATACTGAAGATATATTTCTGAAATTAATAAAGCAAAGAGGAAACGTGTACCAGAAAGTTTTGAGATCAACAGAGACTCTGAAAGTAGCTGGATTTCAGTTTAAGGAAGGAAGTGAATTTCCACCAATCAATGTCGTACCTTAGGATCAACCTTTAGAAAGACGTCATCATCATCGAGGTTTTGAACATAAAAACAGGGGAGGGAAAAATGCAGACAAGGCAAAACTATATCCTCCAGGCATCTCTGTGGTTCCTGTGGGCTGTGGGACGGTGAGCGAGAGCAAGACTTTCATCAGATAAGAACAAGCAGAGTCGCAGCTTTATTCTTTTAAGATTCAGAATCTATTAGGAGATGCATTGAATTTGGAAATGTTGGCATCTTATGATCAGGTAGATTCTGTTAAATTCTCTCAAAAATGTGATAAACAATATTCCAAGTCGAGAACATTTTCACTTGTATAACAATAAGCCAAGTACGCGCTCTTTAAGACCATTACACTTTGGTTTCTAAAGACCACTGGAGCTGAAGACAGTTGATAATATCCAACATTAATAATAAATAAAAAAAACATTCATAAAATAGATTGTTAGTCTTTGCTCAAAAAAAAAGCCCCTAAATATAAAATCAGTAAAGTGGAGATAAAAACTTCACACAAGCAGAACAGGTTGTTTTATTGTGAAAAAAACAACAACAAAAACAGCTTTTTTCACTAAATTAAAGGGCAGCTTCTCTTTATAGATGAAGCCAACTAGTGTGGGTATTAGCTTGTGGTTTTACATTTCTCATGGTGATTAAACACATCAGTGACAGGAAAACTGAGACGGCGCACTGGTTGGGAAGCATCAGGGGCTGACTGTGTTTTAGGCAAAACCTTTTTCTGTTATGCTGTTTTAGTTGCTTTTACTTTGGCTCATCCAGGTTAAGAGCTTCACATTTGGCTGAAGTCCAGATCACTCCCATCATGCCGCTGTCACGTTTAAAACAAACCCATCTCTTTTTCAAAATCTCAACTTTTTCCCAGACTTCAGCTACTCTGTGATACGTTAACAGTACGAGACCATCTGTCTGCTCACTACTAGTTAACTCCTCCCTGTACTGAGAAAACCACAAGGAAGGGTTGAGCACCGCAGTAAAACCTTTTACCAGCCAGAGAATTGAAAGCAAACAAGCAGGCAAACGGAAATGATTGAGTTCTTTTAAATGGAATCATTTTTAACGGGTGATTCATCGTTTTATCGACTCTAAAAGATTGAGAACCACTGTTCCAGAAAACCACTACGTTTAGAGGTTATGGAAGCCAATTATCAAGCCAAAAATGAACAAAAACTCTGGTAGATTTACAGGGTTTGGTCTCCTTTACAGAAACAAGTCCTGATATTTTTCCTTAAGCTTCTAAAACATAATAGACCAGATGAATTCAAATCAAATGTAGTAACTGCATGGATGGAAACCAGGTGCCAATAAAAAGGGAAGGGTCCAAAAATCTGGAGAAAAATGCTGAACTGGGCTTTTAAATGGCAAACTGGGGAACACGTTGCTTTTGGAACTAAAACACAATCTGCTTGAGTTGAAACTTTTGGCCTGTTAAACAAGGACCAGAGTCTTTCTCACTACATGTAGATTGTTCAAAGGACAGCTTGATGGACATTGGTACCTTTACTTTACTGGGCTTAAAACCTCCATTAGAAAAGCTTTAATTTAACCCAAAATAGAGCTTTTGTTTTTTTAAAAGGTGCACATGCAGAGTTGAAGTCAGAAAGTTCTGATCAATCGGTTGTTAAAATCAAGTTTTGAGGAGGCAAATTAATGACTTCCCTCATCCTGTCATTTAAATCTAAACAGGAAATCTACAGCGATAATTTTAGCGCCTCCTTCTCACTCGCAGTAGGACTACACCTCTGATCCTAACATTGATAATAACTCAATAACAGCAAGTAAAGAAAAACATCCACCATGTCTTTCTTCTATGTACATTCATCATATCGCTGTTGAAGATAAATCCAAATACGACAGATTTAGACATGTTGAAACTAAATGATTTAATCTGATTGGCGAATCTCTGCAAAAATAACAACAACAAATAAGAAGTATTATCTAACAGGGGTTCTAAAAGTGGGTTGGGGACCCCCATGGGGTCATGAACCACCAGAAGAGGGGCCGTTTGGTTTTCACGATCATTGTGATGTCATCCCAGAGGTATGAGGGAAAGAATAAATCATGAAATATATAAATGACATAAAGAAATGAACAAATATTTTTTTTAAAATTTGATGCAAATTTATTTAAGCATCAAAATATGAAATAAATTATCAAATTATCAAATTCACCATTAAATAATAAAGCATACATGTAAAATGGTAAATGTAAATAAAATAAAAGTCTGTTGCTTTGTTATTTTTTAGGTCACAGACTGAAAAGTTTAGGATCTAAAGAATCAGATTGCTTTTTTTTTTCTTAAAGGAATCAGTCAAAATGTTAAGAGAAAACTCAATCAAAGCTTAAATTTACTTCATGTTTTACAGTAATAATCCCAGTTTATGGGAATGTTAGAAACCTGGCAGAGTAGAGAAGTTCCTGAAGAAAAGGAGTGTTGCTCAGGGTTACCTGTCTTTGTGCTGAGGTGGCCAGCTGGATCTGGCAGAACTTCACCGCTTGGTCCAGAGCTACATCTTCATCAACCTGCGACAAACAGGCAGACATTAGCACTGACCGGTATGAATGTGTAATCGGATTCTGCACCAGAGCCTGTGGGATTTCTGCAAAGCGTCTCCTTCTGATAATTAGGAAAGAGAAACAAAGACCTGCCCGGTAGGAAGTCAGTAGGCTCAGCTGCAGAACCAACAGCTTCATTAGCTACACAAGCCCAGGCAGGTTTCAGCAGCAGCTTCTAGATTTCTTCTCAGTTAAACCATAGCGATTGTTTTATTTCTCACTTCTGTTAAAATTAAATATCAGCTGGATGCTATTCTGTCTGTGAGGTCCAGAGCATTTTAGGGAGTTTGGCTTCACATAACAGAACACAGGCAGCTTAATGTTCTTACAGCAATGGGAAACATTCCTGGTTTACCAAACCTTCCTTCTTGAATCCTAAAAACCTTTATATTCTCTGCACTAAAATTAAAACTATTTTAACATGCAGGTTCGTAATTCTTACTTATAAGACAATCAGCGTCTGGGAGTGTGATTAAACCCAGGAGCTTCAGCTGGAGCAGAGCTGCACACATGGATGATGTGTGAGTAAAACTGAGCCTCTGACATTCGTAACCCGTCAAACTGAGACAGGGTTGACAGCAGGAACCGCTGTCTGTGTGGAGCAAATCACACAGTGGGTTTTTTATCTCCTCACCTTTAGTAGGTGAACTAAAACAGAGCGGAGGCCGAACCAACATGCAAAAGTATAAATCCGGCAGCAGGATATGATTCAAATCTCCATTAACAATAAAGGACCCAGTTTTTGCTCTTTGTCATATTGAAAAATTAGTAGCAACTAGAGTTGTCAAATAAAGCCTTGATACTTAGATGCTGAGAGCTGGTATCAACACTAAAGACAAGTGGTGTTTTTTAGCATTCTGGATTATTTGCATGTTAAAAGAATAATACCTCAGGCAACCTTTAAATATTTTAGAGTTGTGTCATATTTGGGTTTTTTATTTTGTTTTTATTTGGACACTTATTTAACGAGCATCTGTGATTCTGCTGAAAAAACAGAAAGAAAAACAGCAGAATTCAAAATAAATACAAAGTCACATTTAAAGTTATCAAAACAATTTAAGGACAATAGCATCAATGAAGAGAATCGCAATGCTTGTTCTTAAAAATGGTAAAAGAATAAAAAGTGATATCCTGAATGGAGACTGGAGATGGTTCCAGAAGCCTGGATGCTGAATGATTGTTTCACTTTCTCTTTTGGCTTCTAATGCGATAGTAAAACCAAACAATCACCTTCAGTTTTTCAACCAAATTTGCAATATGCATTATGAAAGAAAGCCCTTCATCCAATATGCAACTTAGGTATTATAATCAGCAACAAATTCAATTTGTTTGCCTTGTTCAGTAATCAGAAGTGACATTTCTGAAAGCCTTCTCTTTCAGTGATTTTAAAAGGAGACAAATATTTGATAATCAGTGATCCATTCGAGGGCTTGATGTAAAAGGTGCAAAGTGATTAAACTAAGCGTTAAACGCCTTAAATCAATAATTGAGGCAACACTATTTTTGCAATTAAGGGCTAAAAGGTCATTTAAAACCTTTAAAGTGCAATTATTCTTTATTCTTTATAAATGAAATAAAATGGATTTAACTCTAAAACACTTAATTGATATGAAACTTTTCAAACATTTTATTAATTTACATCATTTGGAAATTGGTCTATGATTATTAAATACTGATAATTCATCCCTTTAAACAGCAGATACATAAACTGACATCCAGACACCATGGATTTTATTATATAAGACAAAGGATCTGCTGTAGAAAGCGTGTTTTATGACTAAAAAAGGTTAGTTCTTTAAGCTACTAAAAACACTTTTTATACCTTTTGTTTGTCTTTTTTTTTATCCTCAAGGTATCAAAAATATATTTCCTGGCAATCGATATTGAATTGAACATTTTTATATTGTGACAGCCCAAGCAGCAAGTCAAAATAAATATTACATGCAAGTAACATAATAGAAAAAAATCATATCAACAAAAACAAACGAAAACAGATATTTAAACACTGTTAGAAATTAAATCCGGCTAAATTTTTACTGTTTTAGGTCTGTTATGATTCCTAAAATATCTAAATATCTTTTGCTGAATATAAAGTAAATATGAGAGATTTTCTTAGAAAAATCCTAAAAAAAACAAACAATAAATCTTTTATACAAAAGCAGTTTTAAATAAAATAACTAAAACGAAGTCATGACTTTAAAAGTGTTTATAATAAGACTCAATGGTTTCCCACCATAAGCTTCTGTTAACAGCTTCTTTACTCAATCTGCTCAAAAATGATCTGGAATTATTCTAAACTAATGATTATTAATTATGAGTTGATCTCTTTCTGCTTTGGCTTCATAACAACAAACTCCAGTCTATCAGCTAAAGGGAAGAGAATCCAATATTTCTATCTCAACAATTACATTGTATTGATAATTTGAAGCTGGTTAAAATCTATTATTACAGCTCTATTTCTTTACCTTCTCAAACATTTTACAGCTGCATAAACAGTCAAACATAAGAAATGATAACAAAACAAGCAACAGGTGAGAAAATCGGTCCAGTTTGCTATGAAGTTAAAAAAAAAGAAACAAGTGAAGGTTTCTTAAAATCTGTGTATTTCTTTCAATTTTAGCAGGTAAATAAGCTGATCTGCCAACAGAACCACTATTCCAATTTTAATTCTAAATAATCTTGTTACATTAGTAAATTATCTTACTGCTCAAATCAAGGGAAAATAAACTCATTTTAAGAAAAAAAAATGGTTTATATTTAAATTTCTGCTAAAAAATGTATTCAGTGACAAAAATAATAAAAAAATTAGTAAAAATGTCTTGGAATGAGGGTATTTGTCCTAAATTAGAGCAGAAAGATGGGATGATCTGCCAATAAATAAATATTTTTGCCCTTCAAATAAGATATTTAGATATTATGCACTTGAAATAGGACAAGCAAGCAATAACATGATTAACCAAGATTTATTGCTTTGTGATATGCATATTGCTTACACTATAATTGCTATAGATTGTTACTATATTCTTAGTTTTTTAAACTGTATTTACAGTATAATTACTCACTGTAACATTGGAAACCCGCCCATCTCTGGCAGTCGTGACCGAGTTATTTCAGCACAAAAATGTCATTCTGAGAACACTAAAAGCTATTTTTACATTCAGTTTCCTGCAAAGTGAGAAAGATCATCAGAGGAGGAATTTACGTTAGAGAGTAAAACGATTCACAAGCAGCTTCGTAGTAGCCCTGAAAACTGAGAGGAGGGAAAGTCCCTCTTCTGCTGATAGTAATTCAGTTAGTGGGGGGGTTTCCCAATACACGATTCATATTCAGCATGAATGACTTGGCAAAAAGAATAATAACAGTAAAGAAGCAGGTAGAGGACAGCTGTCTTGTTTGGTTTACCTGCTTGATGAGCATATAGGTCTCAGACATGATCTTCTCGATGCGTCCCAGGTCGTAGGTCATGATTTTCTGCCCTTGCTGCCACACTCTGTAGGCATCAAGCAGCAGGGTTTTTCCAGACTCTACATCCTCTATAAGTTTCCTTTTCCTGTTTGGCTTTCGCTGTGAGGCCTGATCAGTCCCACCTGCCGCCGCGGTGGCTTTGGGCGCGGCCGCCTGCAGCTGCTGCTGCCGTGAACTGATGCTCAGCTCCTCCAGAGACAGCTCCGGAGCCCGACTGGTCTCACTTGCCTTCTGCTGGGCTTCCAACCCGCTGAGGGAGGAGATCTCAGCCTCTGTCTGGTTGCCCTGAGAGTCTGTGGTGGTGGAAGGCTTCCTCCAGAGGGACGTTTCCATCTCCATTGGTTCATCCGGTCCTACTTTGGTCCCTTCGTTCCCAACAGTTTCCACTTTCCCAGGAAAGCTCTCTTGAGCTACGCTCCCTTTATCTACTGACAGTGATGGTGGAGTTAGCTGAGGCTGGGGGGCTTCCCTCGGCCCAGGATCGGTGACACAGGCTCCCTCTGGAAGCCCAGGCCTCTTAGGCAGAGCATGTTTGCTGTCCTCTGAACTGGGCCTGTTGGATGTGTCTGTTGTGGTCATCTCCCCCATGGAGGGTGCAGGCGCTTTGTGGAGCTGCTCAGACACCTGAAAGAAAGCAGAGGCTGTCAAAACATGAAGTAGGTGCATGCCAGATGTCTGCAACCCCGGGTCACCCGTGGCTGTCAGTGCATTTAGCGCCGCTTGTTCTCTCTTACCCCTGTGAGACTGCTTAGATTCTCCTCCAGGACTTTTACAGTTAGGAAAAATGCTCTCTTGGCCAAAACCTGGCGATCAACATCCCGTAAATATTTCCTTTGTGAAAAACGAGAGAAGATGTCATGGAGCCAAAACACAAAACCTAACACAAGCTGTATAAATCGTACAAGCGGCGTCCTTACTTTCCCTGGTCAGGGTTTTTGTGCAGCATGAAAGAGACTTTTAGTAGAGTGTTGTGATCCTTGAGCTGAGACAGCACCTCCAGCAAGAGAACAACAGATCGGTTCATATGAGACGCAAAACTTCCTGGGCGATCGATCTCATCCACCGGGATACGCCAGATGCCCTGGGGAGGAAACACAAAAAGCAGGATGGTAGGTTTAAAGGTTAACATTCATGAATTTAAATGTCTTTAATCTAATTCCAGGTATCGGTTTGGGTCCTGATCAAGGATTTCTAAATAATAAGTCTAATTCCTATTTTCAGCTGCATATTACCTCAATCTTTACAAAGATGTTAAGATAAAGAGAGACTGTGTTTGCTGCTGCAGCCTCTACTTCTCTGCATTGTTGGACCTGGTCTTTGCACTTTGCACAGATCATCTGGTTCGGATGTGTAAGCAGCTCTGGGAGCTGTCATTAACAACTGATCAACAGTCACTACATTTAGAATGTATGAAGGTTCTGTTTGCAGTTAATTTGCCAGAAATGCAAAGAAATGTGTTAAAACTCAAACAGCACAGCATTCTCTTCTTCTGCAACAGATCAAGTAGAATATAAGAGCATAACCTAGAAAATATTTACCAACCATCCCTGAACTCAGAGTAGCCCTATACATTTTGAAGCTTTCAACATGGTCATTGCGCAGCTCTTATTGCAATACCGTCCGATTTGTCAACAGTCAAAATGACTTCTTGTTTGCATCATGACGTCTCTTCCATTTCTTTTGATTGTTAACATTTTGGTGAGTATGATCTATACAAGTTATGGCCACTTAAAGCTTTTTTTACCCAGGCAGTACATTTACTCCAGGCAAATTAAACGGCTATAATTCAAATGATCCAGACGCGAGCATTAAATGTTGAACTTTCTATCATTGTGTTTGGGACTGTTCTAAAGTTAATAGGTTCTGCAGGGAAGTTATAAAACTGTTAATGTGTGGAAATCATAAGCTGTGTATTCTGAATATTTGCTCTCATATGCCGGCATTTCTTTACTGAACAGCCGTTTACTGGAGGACAAAAGGTGTATATCGCTAGATCTTGGAAAGACCAAAACGTGTCGACTTTCAATGGCTGAGCGCGATCACATCGATTGTAGCCTTGAAAAAAACAAAACAACAAAAACGTACCTATCTCTTAAGGCAATCTTTTTCTTGGAACAACACCCTTTTGAAGCATAGTTTTCATGCCCCCTCTGACCTCTTTTAGAAAGCTGAACAAAGAAAAGCCAACTGCTTTACTTTGTATTGCAAAACAATAAACTACAACCTACTTTAAATCACAAAACTACCACTTTTAAAGAATAATTACTGTAAATTTAACTGTCTAATTTTCTGTTTTACATAATTCAACAATGCTATAAAAATCTTTTAATTACGTCTGAAAATTGGTCGTCTATTGAGTTCACCTCTACGTTGCAGCCCGCAATAACACTGAGCACCCATAGGGGGCGCACCCCCTACTTTGGGAACCACCATCTTAGGGAAACTTCTCATGTTCTCATGCATGTTGCTGCTTTCTCTTTTGTTTAGTTTTACATGATGCAATGTTCTATTAATTATGTAGCAATGAGTAATAATTTTTTTAAGAAAAGGAGGAAATAAAAGCTGCCTCATCTCTCACAGGTAGACATGTAATAGCGTGTAATGTGTTGGTATATTGTACACAGTGCGAATGACAAATCTGTAAAGTGTTTTTTTATTATTATTGAAAGCAAAGAAAATAGTTTGTAAACATTTATTTTTTAAGACATTTCTAATCAAATGTTTTTTTCCCCAGACTTCTCCCTCTTCATCTTCTTCTCTCATAAAGACACATTTCTGTTGGTCTGCTGGACTTCAGCATCATTTTTATTGGTCAATGCGTGTCTCAAGAGGGAATGTTAGTATTAGACTGAAAGTGAAAAACTGTGATCTGTAAAACAGTGTTTAGGAAGAAAGCAATTCCTAAAACACAAACTGGAAAACAGCAGTTTGGAAAAAAAACAAATATATAAAATTTGTAAAATATATAGATTTTTTTAAATATATGGCATAATTTTTTTTTAAAATAAAATCTGAGAAAAACACAAAAGCTACACTTAAAACCTATTTTTGATTAAAATACTGTTCAAGGTTTCATTTCTGATTTGTGTTTTTTAAAAGTTTAAGTTTACACAATACGTTCTTCTTTTTCAACAATATTGGCACCAAATTCCCTCCATATGTATAAATACAGAGGAGTAGGACTCTTACAAATGGTCTTGCTAAACAGCTTTAAGAACAAACAAAATCCGAATGGGATAAACTTGAATTTCTCATCACCGTTAATGTGGACATCAACACCTAGACTTAGCCAATTTATATCAGTTACACAACACTTTTTATTGTAAATCTAAGCCTGTTTGCATGAACCCACCTTTACTTCTAAGGCCCTTGGCATTTCAGACACATGGAAACAATTAACAGCAGGACATGGGGAAGAAAAAGGTGTGCAACCAGTGGAAGTGAAGCACGCACCGTTCAAAGAAGACCTAATGAGGAGACGGAAAGGCTTCCGGTGAGATCGTGCGAACGAGCTGGTTCTGTAGCAGGTGGGAAGGAGGAATTGGGGGGAAAAGCAGCCTCATTAGCGCTCAGTTCTGTCCAAGACTTGTAACAAGTAAGCAGACAGGCTGCCAAGAACTGATGAGGGGTATTTTTTGATGGAAGCGTTCTTTAGCAGAGAGCACATGTCCTCTCAGCAGGTACGCCGAGGCGGGCTGAGGCCTTCTGAAGCTGCGTGCAGATGGCGCTCGGGCGGAGAACGGGCCACAGTCAGAAAGCATGTGGCCCACAGCTCAGTCACACTCATAAAAAAAAAAAACAAAAAAAAATGTGTGAAACAAAAACAGAGATGACAGAATCAGGATGGAGCCACAAGAACGAGATGGCTGCGTCCTGGAGGCAGGAGGGAGCCGGGCGCCCCTAACAGACAACTCCAGATTGTCAGATGACATTTTCAAAGCCAGCGGAGAGGAACAGAACTAAGCCAAATCCTGGGAAGCGAGAAGGCGTCAGATCGGGTTATCTGAACAAAACCCAGAGCGTCTTCTGAGAAAAACCACAATCTTTATTTTTAACTTTCCTTTACAAAAATCCAAAGTGGATCCTCAGTTCAGACGGACGTCTTACTGCTGTAACGATAAGCTCTGAGCTCCTTTCAGACACGTGTCCACAAAAACACTCCTCAGAAGGTTTGTTACTGTAGCATGATGGGATCAAGCGGAGCTTCAGCGAGGTTTTCAATGAACAATTTATGAAAAGCCTCCAACAAAAGAGGAGAAAGCATGATGGAGGCAGGAAAGACATGTCTTCATCACACGACCATCCAATGATAGCAAACCTCTTTAGGGAAAGCAGAGCCATGGCTTTACACAGATTATGGAGCAACCCAGCAGCTAAAGCAGATTTGTAAGACTTTTAGTGCCATAATGTTAAGCCCCTCCCCCCCACAATAGTTGACAAACTATGAGAGCTTTGGCACAAACACGACGACACAAGATTTAGAGCAAATAGAGGAAAACGCAAGAACATCGACATGTGGAGCTGCTACCTTATTAGCTACGGATGAAACGAAAAAACATCCAATCAATTTGAGACGAGTGAAGGACCAGCGACGCTCCTCATGCTGGAGGAGAGAGGGAGCCGCACGTTTCATGGCGCAGTGGTTAGCGCGCACCACCCATGTACGGAGGAGGCCTTAGTCCTCGACGCGGACGACCCGGGTTCGAATCCGGCCTGTGGTCCTTCCTGTCAGCCTACTGTCTGAAAATCGAGCCACTAGTGCCGTAAAAACTCAAAAAAACTCCTGAAACTCTGAATTTTTAGAAATCTTAATTTCATTCCGTTGTGGCTTTGATTCTAAAGAATACGATTAAATGTGGTTATTATGGGATGTTTAGTTAAATAAATCCCATTTCTTTATATTCTTCTAGAGTGTTATAGTTGGGCTATGATTGCTGTTGTAAACACCCGCAGCCATAAAGTTACCTAAGAAAGAAGAAGTAACGCTTTTGTTTTCTAATCGTCACTTTTATCCTTTTGATTAGATCACCCGGTATAATGATTAGGTTATAATCGCGCTGCACTGCTGCTCGATTTAGGACTTTTTAGAGCCCTCTCCTGCCTTTTTGTGTGTGTTGCTAAAGACTTTGCTGAAAGCTGGAAAGTACTCCGAGTTCACCATCCTCAGAGAGCAGTGAGTGCTGCTGCGAACCCCTCCCTCCAATGACAGTCAGACTCAGCAGCAAACTCTGCCTTCAATGACTCTCCTTTGTTTCTCCGTTGAAAATAAGTCACATGAGAACAAACCTTCCACTCATCCCACCGGGATTAAACAGAGGGATGTAGATTTAATATCTAACATAATGTTTTATTTCTTTTAAAGCAGATCCTCCCTGCATTCCACAGAGTGTCTGCTAACTGTCTTTAAGTTAGGTTTGGTAACATAAAGCAACTCATTCACATAGTTTGGATTTAGACAAAACATAATTAAACACTCTTTAGTTTTAAACAGTGTTTTTATCACTTGCTGGTGTTGATCTCCTAAAGCTTCCCCAAACATGCAAATTAGGTGATGACGTCTTCTAGCTATTAGCAACTTAGCTAACAGAGTTGGCAGCACAGCTTTTAGCAGATAACATGAAGGCTAAACGTGTTACAAAATTCTCCTTTGAAGCAGCACAATATTCAAAATGCCAAATATTTGTAAGGACTTTATACGTTCAATCATCATGAATGAACTTTGCTGGATGAAGTTTAGCTGCTCTGATGGACGTTAAGCATAAACCCAGTTAAATCCACCTTTCTAATATCATCCAGCCTGGTTCTCTAGGCACAAAAAACAGACACATTGGTGTTTCAGTCATGCTAGCTGTGCTAGTAGCTGTTTAAGATGATTTAAAATATAAACTCACCAACGTCTTTCTAACCAGAAGATGATTTGAATAAATCAATGAATACTAACAGTAAGAAAAATAAGGGAAATATTTTCAATTTTTTTTCTTCAAATTTATCTCAACAGTTATTAAACAGAAACCTGAATCAACTCAAATCTGTATCAGTAGGTTGAACAGAACAAACTGATGCATAAACATCACCGAACTTAGTGGAAATATGCATTTTTTTAAGAGAAAGAGCAACAACATCAAGTAAAAAGCACAATAAGCATTCAAAAAAAAACCCATAAGATCTGGAGGCGAATCTACAACCCTTCATCCAACCTGCTTGGAATCAGGTCTCGACACGCAGCTTAATGACAAGAGAAGCAGGGAGAAAGTTGCACAAAGTGTTCTGTGCCTGAGAGCTCATCACAGAACATGGTAGCCGACCACTGCAGCACCGTTAGTCACGAGAATATTAACAAAAACACATTTCAACTTTAAAACAGAGAAAGATTTCTGGTGGAGTCTCTGGATTATCCAGAAGAAAAGAAAAACATCTTCACCAAGCAGCTCTGTGGGCTTTAAAAACATAAATGATGTTGTTTTTTTTAAAGTCACAAGAAAAGCAATAACGCAACTCACCATCACCAACTAAAGCTACTCCCCAGCGATTGTGCTAGTACTCCTTTTGGACAGTTTCCTGCTAGTTGTCAGCAGAACCTGCAGCTCTGGCAGCGCCTCCACCCTGAAGAAGAAAAAAAAACCCAGAGAGGCTGACGCTCTAAGAGCCAGTGGCGGGCTGCGTTTGGGTGCTCGGGCTGGGAGCTGCTGGAGAGGAGAAGAGGGAAGCACAGCTGCACATGGCAGAGCAGGAATAGAAGAAGAGAATGGCAGCAGGCTTGGCAAGACGAGAAACAGCGCCGGCGTCAGGGGCAACGAGCTCAGGATGCCGCTGACAGTCAAGCTGACTCGATCCTCTCCTGGTTTCAAACCCTGCCATCTCAAAACAAAAACGCCCACGCTCTTTAGCTGCGCTCTACCCTGACCCCAGCTCGCTGGAGTTCTCTCCCCCCCTCCTCCTCCTCCTTTCCTTTCTCTCCCACTATATAGAGCATGAGGGCCAATCACCGCGGGCCTCTGCCAGCCAATCGGAGCCTAGAGGAGAAAAGCCCTCCCATTAGTGTACACCCACACAATACACACACAAACAGGGGAGTGACAGAACGAGAAAGAGATGAGGAGAAAGAACGAAGAAAAAAAACAAACTAGGGGTGGGGTTGAGCGTGATCAACCTGTAGACTGAGCAACAGGAAGAAGAACAAGAACAGAAGCTCCTCTGAGCTTCTTCATCAGTGTGATGAGAGGAATCCATGAGCAAAACAGAAAAACATCACAATCAAAACACATATAAAACAACCGTGGTTATTATTTAGACGCTGTGCAGCACAGAGCTGCCTGAACTCTGGCTCCTTTCAGCTGTGTTAGTGCTTCGCCAGCTGGCAAGCAGGCAAACACACGGAGTAAACACACCTTGTTTTTTCCTGCTTCCTGTTGTGTTGCTGAAAGAACAACTCCCCACCAGCTAAACGGAGTAAAAGGACGCAAAGGAATGCATGCTGACAGCCAGAAAAAAAACCAAAAAAAACAAAAGAACAGCAAACATGCAAATCCAAATATCAACTTCCACCATGTAGATTCACTAAATCTTTACTACAGCAAACCAAAACAATCATCTGCTGAGTAAGGCTCCACCTCCAGAACACTGCACAGCTGAACACACAAATGTTTGAGCCGCACATCGAACCACAGAGAGCAACAGAAGTGGAACCGCCACTCCCCTCCTCTGGGGACGGGCCCTGGCTCGTCTAACAGGACTCAGGGGCCTCAGTTCCTTTTAATCAAAGCAGGTAAAGATGGTCTGGAAGGCTGCTTCTGATCACTAACCGTTAAACGACTGGAAACATTGAAACACGGACGTCCATTTTTTCTGAGTGGGATGAAGAATATGTTAACAAGATGTAAGCATGTGTGCGGAGCAACGAGAGGAAGCACGAGGTAGAACCGCGCCTGGGGGAGAGCGGACAGACTACTCACAGCTACTCCACCACGTTCCCAGGCAGCTGGAGGGCCAGCAGGCGAATCGAGCATCGAATTCAACAAGCCTTTCTATAAACGCTGAGGGACGACTAACGCAACCGCAGGATAACATGCAAATCATGTCTGTGAAACAACAGCACAACTGCAGAACAACCAACACAGTTTAACAACACGACTAACATCTGATTGGAAAAGAAATAATGAATGAAAATCAGCTATAAAAAGTAACTAATATTGACCTTTTCAACCTTTGCAGGATGTAATATTACTTACATCACACCCTAACAGCTTTAAATCACCAACCACAACATTAGTGATAAGATTATTGGTAAAACTAAAAGTGGGCTAGTTCTAGAAATCCCTCATAAATAATGCAGCACAGCCTCATTTGAATCATTTTGTTGCAGCACTATGTGGGTTACTTTATGAAGGCAGCGGTAAATGCAAACACAGCCAAACCATCAAGGCAATCTGGGGCATCATAACCTACATTACAAATACATCTATCTGTAAAATATGCACTTTTAATTAAGAATAACCACATGGGAAATAAGAGGGAAAAGGTTTTAGTTAACTTTGAAGTTTTTAAATGTTCAAAAATGATCCATTAGTCAGGCGGGCTTCTTTCTGACTGAAGCGCTATGCCAGTACTGTAGCCCAGAGGGGACAAATAAACCACATCAGAGGGGTCTTTGCGTAGCTCTGGTATTTTAAGTAAGTGGAGAAAAGTTGTAAAAGGATTATTGATGGTGTCCTGCTCAGTACAGCTTTCACACGTTCCTGAGGAGGAGCAGCTTCTTAGACTGCAGTATAGATATTTAGAGGTAGACCAGCAAATATTGTGGGCCGATATTTACAGATCTTTCTGATGCATCTGCCGACACATTCATGCATTTGTTGATTCATTTGTTAAATATTTTTTCTGTTAAATGTTCGTCTCTTTTTTTTTTTTTTGCATTCCTTTCAGATGGAATATTCAACGAAATCTCAAACTTGACCAATAAAAATGCTGCTAACATCCAGCAGACCAATAGAAATACATAATCACTCCTCCGTCCAGAGGAAAGCCCGCCTCCAGGAGTGAAGAGGATGTGATCCGTTAAAACGAAATTTGAAAAGAATGCAATTGGAAAAAGGGAAATTAAAAGAAAAAAATGGAAAAGTTGATTAAAAAAAAGTTCCTTAAAAAGACTTCAATAAACCAGGGGTTTCCTCTACATGTAAATTATAGTGGCAGCAAAAATAAAAGCCTTCAGAATGAATTTATAAAAGGATACAAAGAATAGTGAATGGCATACTGTATATTTGTGTACTTATTTTAATCATAATCACAGTTTAAAATCATTTGTTATTTGCTTTATTTTGAAAAGCTGACACCGCAGGCTCCTGTCTGTCTTGCTCTGAAGTTGTTAGTATCTGAGGCTAACTGGTGGCTTCAGAGTGCTGCTCTAACGAGTGTCCAGTGTTGACAATTTAGCCCCTTTGTCGCCATATTTGGGGACTTTTTAGACAATGAAGCAACTTTTATTATTTCATAAATCTAAAAAGTGAATACAGAAAAAGATTACTGGCTTTCCTCTGCATCTTTGGAGAGCTTGAGATAAAAACGAAAAATGTTAATGTTTTCTAGAGCAGAGTTGACTTGATGTGGGTTGATGTTGTAAAACCATTTTTAAGAGTTGCAAAAGAAAAAAAAGATTAAAGTGGTATAAAACTGTTTTTAGAAACTCTGTTTTTATGATAACTGCACAGAACTATCGGATCAGTGGAAGACGGATGTGTTGGCTTCCAGTTAAAACAAATGTGTGCGGATTTATTTGGCTGCGACAGAGGGTTTGGTTCAAAGAGGACAGCAAAGCTCAAACAGTTGGTGTGCCACGGCGGCAGGTTTGCATCCAGAAGGGGCTCTTTGAGAACCCAGTGGGAGCCAGATCACCGCAGAACTGTTCTCCAGCTCAGCTCGGCCCACATCATACCCACAGTCTGTTACCACAAGCTACTGTGGACTCAGCTTTTGACTCCACAGACCCTGATTCACCAGTTTCAAAATGAATGTTCACCACTGAAGCGAACCAGGGGGTGGATGACACAATAATCTAAAGAAACCGACATGTAGAGCAATGTTTTATTAATGCTACTGCAGCTCTAGTAAACCTTCGTTTTGTTGTTCTGAGAGGCAGATATTTTTTTAACAGTCTTCTCCTGTAGTACACCAAATAAAATAGCGTTTGTTACCACTGATCCTAAACCAGGGTTGGTTTCATTTTCGATGGGAAAAGCTCAACACTAGTAGGTCACATGGTTTAGTTCAGCGGTTCCAAAATGTTCTTGTTGGGCTCCCCTTTGATTCAAAAGAAAGCTCTCATGCCGCCGTCTGAATCTTCTGGAAAGTTAAACAAGGAAAAGTCAACCAGTGAACCCTACTTGAACAAGATCACCGAGAGCGCGGACCTCCGACAAGCAGAAAACTCTGCCCCATATTCTGACCAACTGTAGCTAAAACTGTTACTGATCTGGATCATAACCTAAATCTGATATTTGCATGATGCGCACCTCTTAATAAAAACAAGGAATCCTGAAAATAATAACTTTATTTGCAGAAAACGGCCACATTTAAAGTGTAATTATTTTAACTGTTTGACTGCGTAACAAAATTAAATAGAACCATCATTTTTTTCTAATTACCATTTATTCAGTTCAATTCTACCCTTACACTGAGCCCACCCTGGGGGGTGGGGGGGGTCACGACCTTGACAGCCGCAAGTCTAATTGGACTCGACAAAGACCAGGCAGAGGTCCAGGTCCAGAAGTGCATGATGGTCCACAAACATTAAAAAGGTGGACAAAAAACCCTCTACAGTCTGAGTAAACCAAGGTCCAAACCCAATGTTTAACAGAACCTTTGTTCGTCTCTGTAGAGTCTTTTTAAGCAGGAAACAACTAGAACTGAACAGTTATATATATCTGTATTCTGATACGACTGTTAAACACATTATGGATCAATCAGTGTACGTTAGTGTGTACGATTACAGCAATGAATGATGGTCCCAGTTTTATATAGACAAACTTTTTTTTAAGAAAATTTGTTCCCTTTTGAACTTCAACTTAGATTCTGTCGAGGTTGAGTAAAAGGAACAGACAGAAAATTACAGATCGGGACCAATTTATTAAGGCTGCATGCAGATTAGAAAAACACTAAAACAAAAACATTAAAATCTAATATCCACTCTAACAAGCTGGGTTTGGTTACCGAGCATAATCGCTCTGCTTAATGGACAAACTGGTTCCAAATTTAACAAACCAGCGTTAGTTTTATATGAGGATTAAAAGGAAATTTTGAAGCAAATAAAATCTTTTAACTGAATTTAAAAATAGTTTAAAACAATAAAATCTAAGAACTAAAACATGAAAAATAATAATTAAAAAATTGAAACAAAAAAACGGCAAAGTTACTCGCAAAACCTTACGTTGATCAAAACGTTTTTCAAAGTTTAATTCCTGGGTAGCATTTTTTTTGTCGTTTTTTTTAATTTCCATTTGTAAACGGTGTTAATTTGCTTTCAACGAACAAAATTCACTCCATGTTTTTTTAAACCACAATTAATTGAACTTCTTTGCATCAGCCTGAAGGTTTCTTGTTACACTAAGGAAACACCAACAGTGAAATTTACACCCCTGAATGTTTGTATAATCCCCATAATTGTAATCAAATTGTAATAAAAGTGTGTTCTCTTAAACTGCCCAGTAGGCCTTAAAGTGTCCTCAGCGAGTGACGTGAAACTCATCAACACAGGAATGTGAACCAAGGCATGCATGAAGGCTCTTCGACTTACGTTGAACAGGTTGGTCTTGTTTCTTTCACAGAAAAGTCCTTGTGCTGGCATGTGCTTCAGCTGTTGCCATGGGACACTGCTTCCTAGCAACACATCTCTGGCCCACTGTAGGTTCTGTGATGGAAAAAAAACACAAGAGAAAAGAAATAAAACATCTATTTGCATGAATATTTTGAAAAAACACACCCACGAATACACACACATACACACCGATGACACAACCATGAAAATGAATGGAATGAATAAATCTTAATGAGAAGATGAGAGCTGCTCATTTGCAACCAGGAAAGCGAGGACCTCTTCACCGCCAAGTGACTCACAGATCAGTGTGGACACGAGCGCCCTGTTTGAAAAGAGCCACCCAAAACCACTCGGTCTTATCTTCCCTGATTCTGTGGCGAAGAAACCAAAAGCTCCGCATATTTAAAACCGAGGAGACAAAAATGTGTGATGGAGAGTTTATGAGTCTCTGAACGCTGCGAGGGCGGCTGAGCCACCAGTGTAAACAGCCACACATCAAACTTGGTTTCCACCTCACCGCTGAAAGACCTAAAGGGAGTTAAACAAAAACTTTAGAAAACTTAATTTGAGAGCAAACATAAAAAATAAATGTGTTTAAACGGGAAAACAAGAAGCCACAGGGCTGCAAACCGGCAGACAGTGAAACAAAAAGATCCTCCATGGTCAGTTTTTGTCCTTATTGAACATGAGCTCTAAGCACAGAGCTGACAGAAGGTAACCATCGCAGTGAAGCTCACTGCAGGCTTCCTATGCCAAATTAGCTGATGGAGGACTGCGCAGCCACCCACACACACACCAGCCAACAGTCTGCTTCACTGCAGCGCACACAGGTCTGAGAAAATCACCGCTTCTGTCGGGCTTTACCATTAAACCTGTTACACATCTTATTATTCATCCTCATTACTGGCAGCGTTACGGCGCAGGTGTGAACCGACCTGATGCGTCTTGCTGTTGCTGTAGAAGTAGGCCAGCCGGTAGAGGCTCTTGTAGTGCTGAGGGAAGCGGCTGAGGCACAGGAACAGAGCCCGGACGCACATCTCCACCAGCATCCGCCTCTGATCCGACCGCTCCACCGGCAGCGCCTTGGGCACTTCCATCACCTCGGCGGGCGGCTCGGGCTTCCTCTTGCTCTCGCTGGCCACGGTCTGAGTGGCGCCCTGCTGGGAGGCCGCGGGCTTCGGCGGCGTGGCGAGGGTGGGGTCCGCAGGGACCTTAGGGGCCGATCCATCAGGGGCTTCCACCATCATGGTCACGACTTTCTCCTGAACGACTTTCTCTTCCGCCTGGACGCCTGCTTGGTCTCCATGGAAACCTAAAGATGAATAGAAAATAAAGTTAGACTTTCTATTCTGATGGGTTTAGATGAAGAAACGTTTCTTTAATCAAATCTTTCAACCCAAACTCTCTTCTACACAACCAAGAGCAGTGAAAGCGCTTCTGCATTAGTCCCAGCCGTTAGTGGATCCGACTCACAGATTCTACGGATCCGTCCACTCAGATCCAAGTCTACGTCATCATTCATTCATACATGAATTAGGTTCATGTGGAAACATTTCACTTTTCAGAACCGCATTAGGCATCATGAGAGACTAAAGATGATTAATTAATGAGTGAATTTATAGAAACCCTAAATGTTTCAACTGGAAAAGCTCCAGTGGTAGAAAATGATCAGTCAGCAGCTGAAGCAGCTGCTGCAAACAGCTCTACTGACTCCAAACAACTCTGCACGGTATCGATACTACAGACAAGTGTCTGCATACTTTTTATTTTAGATTTCTGGATTATTTGCACCCCAGACAACTTTAAAATTAGAGAGAGAGTCAGTCAGCTGGTAGTTTAGGCCAACATTATTGTTTTTTAGTTGAATCCGATACATGCATGTGTTCAGGAATTCATTGGTGAATTTAGCAGCCATGTCATGAGATGATTTAAGCTTTGCTGCTTCCTCTATTATGAATAATTTAGTGTTTTCTTTTTACTTGTGTTATATGTCTTTATCCTATAAAGAAGGCAGAGAAAGCAATATCCTAACTGACCAAAAATGAAAAGAATCGACAGGAAATAATATAAATACCTTTTTACATTCAAAAATCTTTGAACCAACACCAATATTATCTAATGGAAAATATAATATTTGACAGAATCAACTTTTAAATTCACCCCTAATAATTTTTTCATGCCTCTAATTGTTTTTTTTATCCTCATGATATTAAATATGAAATCAAGTATCGAATACTTTCGAGTTTGAAATAGTACAGTGACGACCTCATGAAGCCGTGATCAATTCGTTTCCTTTTTATTTTATTGTCCATTGAAGCTCTTTTATTCTTAACAGACCAGCCAGAGGGTTTTATTTTTACCTTGTTTTACTGAATTCATGCATTATAAAGAGAATCTGGGTTCTCTGGATGCAGATTTAGTTGCTCTCTTAGTGATTGAGCTGGAAACTGTTTAAAAACACAAAGCCTTAAAACTAGTAGTGAGATACAGAGTTCAAGTGATAGAAATCACCTAGCAATCAGCTCATATCTCTAAATAACAAAACGTCTGACTACCTGCTTCCTCTGTAGCAGGCTGCCTGTCCTTCACCGGGGTGGTGCTCTCTGAGGACGACGGGCTGGCTTTGATGGAGGCCGGCCTGTGACTGGTGTCCTGGGAGCTGGCGGGATCTGTGAAGGCATCCTGGGTGGAGTTGGAATCAGAGAGCAGCACCACCTCGCTGTCCTGGCTTTGCTCTGAGCGAACAGACAGAAAACACTGGTTACTTTGCCGGCGGCGTCGCCTTCATGGAAAGAGTCTGGGATTACCTTCTCAAATTAAGAACATGAAAGGAAATGTTTAGGATCTGATCAGTCACATGTTGTCTAAACCTGCCAGAAAACTCTACAATTAATCAACTAAAATAACTCCTGAGTCACACGTCCCTGTTGCTGCATAACTAACCACACATTGTTAGGAGAGACGGTCCAAATTTAAAATGCCAGCATTTCTCCTAATTATCATGCAGCCTCATCAGAAAATCCTTGACAAGGAAATAAATGTTAATATGGAAGCAGTTTGGCTTTGCTACATTAAAAAAAAAACAAAAACAAGACAAATGCACACAGGGGACTTTTAAAAAACAATATTTGATACTTTGCTACTGTGAAGTTTGTGTAAGCTGAAGAGTTGTGTATTGAATGTTTGCTATAAGAGAAGCGATTTTTATTTGGGTGTTTGGGAGGAGAGTACCATTGAAGGAAGCCAGCCATATTGCAGACCTGGGCAGGCAGTATTCATGGTCAAACCCTGGTGAGGCTGTTGAAGATATGAGGAAGCTGCTTTAAAAAAAATAAATGATGAGAAAGAACTTTTGCAGCTTTAAATTTGTTGGAAAAAAAAATCCAGCATGAATCATCAGGGGAAAAAATCCCCTTTAAGATGAAGAACCTGAATCAGAAAAGCATTTACTCAATTAGGGACAAAAAGAACATGTTTATATTCATACTCATTAAAATAGCTGCTAGAGGCTCCAGAAGACTTGAAGCTGTAGTTGATTTTATAACTCAGAAGCTCAAAAACTGATCAATGCAACATTTTCTCTAACAGTGGCTCCTAAACCTTTCCTGCTACAGACTCATCTTTGGTTCAAGTTTTTGTTCTCACCCAATCAGAGGCGTCAGGAGTTACTGTACTTAAGTAGCTTTTCCTGTATCTGTGCCATGCTTCAGTATTTTTTAATGAATTTTTACTTTTACTCCTTAAGTTTGAGCACAAATATCTGAATTTATTAACTCTAACTTTCTGCAAATTAGCTTGTTATTGCTACACATATACAGCTGCACAAACTAAAGGGGAAAAAATGAAGAACTGGAAGAAAAGGGAGGTTGGAAAATTCCTCACCAGCTGCTCATGCAAGACTTCTGTTCAGTTTAATCCATATTATTTAGTCTAAAACTTTAATTTAGAACAAAACCTAGTCAGTAGTTGTTTTTTTTTCCACTCCTTATTTTCTATGCACATATTCATTTTTTCAAGAATAGTTTTAAACCACAATAAACATACTTTTATAATTAGAGCCTGTAATTTTTATTTTCCCTTGAGTAAAAGAGTTCAATCCGTACCTTTACCGGTGTTTTTCTTTTAAAACACACTGGTATCTGTGGTTTTATTTAAGTACAGAGTGCGAAAACTTTTGACACCTCTGCCTCCAACAGTCACACAAAGAAAAGTCAACAGCAATAAATTATATATTGCAATAAAATAAACTGTAATTTCCTTTAAATCACACAACTGCCTCCTTTAAGGTGTCATTATTTGAAGTCGAACTGCTCATTTCACTGTGCAACACAATTCAATGTTTCTAAGCTACTGGAGCTGCAACTTAAAATGTTTGCTAATTAATTTATCTGGTGATTATGTATTAGATGAATTGATAAGCGAACAGTAAAATGTTAATTAAAAAGGATTTTATATAGAATTTAAACCAGGTTAAGCTTTAACTATGTCAACGCATGTTGATTAAATATTACTCAAATGAAATCCAAAATTAAATGTTTATTTTTCACATTTACGGTACAATGACTGCTCTAATTGTGCTGCTGTTATAACTAATGGAATTTTTTAGACTCTAAAATAAGGAACCTTTTAAATCCTAAGAGCCCTGAATCTACTGTTTGTGTCCAATTTATACCAAAGGAAATCTGTCTCCATCTTCAACAAACAAGAAGAGTAAGGAAAAACATGAAACAGTTCATAAAGATGAGGAATTAATTTACTTCTATAAGGTATTATTTGACGTAAAAGAACAAATAAAATATATAATTTACATGCCATTTTGTGTTTAAAAAAGAAACCTAAATATTCTTTCTAAAAAAACACTAGAGCTTCTAAAACTGGTATTTTTTATTATACTACATTAGCTGTTTTTTTATATTATTTTTAACCATTTTAAGAGCCACTGTAGAGGGTCCAAGAGCCGCAGGTTACAGACGTGTTTTAGACTCTCTATAGTCCAGTTAAAGATTAATTGATTAACAACTTATTTTACAATTATTTCAACATTATTTATTATTAACCTAAATAATTGATGTAGACCTAATGAATCGTTTTTCTTTAAATAAAAGTGTTTCCCATAAAAAAGATGGGTCATTTATTTAATTCATTTTTACTACAATTACACTGAACCCCCTGTAGGGGGTGCACCTTCCACCTTGGGAACCACTGTGTACATATTATTACTTTCACTTCATGGTTATGAGCTACTTTGTGCTGATTTGTCACCTAAAATCCTGATAAAATGAATTAAAATCAGAGGTTTTGATAAGTGGTATGAATACCTGAACCTGCATGAAGAAAACCTTCCTGGTTTACAAGCTGGAAAAGTAAACCTCTTGTTCTACTACACCTTCCTAAATAATAATTTTCATACAGTTAGGAATGAAAACGAATTTAAAAAAAAGAGAAAAAACAATTTTTATACAGTTAGGAATGAAAACGAATTTAAAAAAAGAGAAAAATAAAGAGTGAATTTTTGGTTGTGGTTTGAAAATAGCGTGTCTGATTCAGGTTCTACATTCGCCTCAGTGCCCAGTCAGCAGGAATCAATCAAAGGGTGGGACACCTACCAGCAGCCATGTGCATGGAGAGGTAGTTTCTAACTGCAGCCAACAAATGGAAGCCACCTTCTTTTCCAACTTGGCATTTTCACACTAATTGGCCGTAATTAGAAATTGTGCCCAATTAGTAAGAGAGAGAGCAAACATGATCCACATGAGAATTTCAGAATATCTCCCCAGCTCGCTTTCTTGTTTTTTTCCTGTGCAAGTCAACCCACACACCCAGACTCCGATGAAATGTGATCACACACGACATCAGACAAGTTTGGTGGACTGTGTGATTCAGGGACTGGATTTGTCCAGCTGTTAAAGCAAATTACCCCATTAGAACTACATGCATAAAAATGGCAAAGCAGGTGGTAAAAGCAAGCAGGCAAAGAGGTAGCAGGCAGGTAGGTAGGTAGGTAGGTGGGTGGGTAGGCAGGTAGGTAAGAAGGAATCTTGGAAAGGGTGACAAAAAACTGGCAAGGTGGGCAATATGGCTGCATTATTTGAACATTTTACATATTTGCATGAAGAGGTTTGAGGGAGTGATTCAAGGTTTAAATCAAATGGAAGAAGGCAGTTTTTTTATGTGAGCTTTCATGATTTAATAATCGATGCAGTTTGAAATACTGAGATATATTTTAATAAGCATCAGGTTGTTTTGTTAAAAACAAACCTCTCTGGTGTGGATGCTGCTATTTAGTGATATTTGTAGCATTTAAATGAGAAATAAAGATAAAGGAAGTTATTTTAAAATCTCAAGACGAGTCTGGAAATGGATTAAGGAACTTAAAGAGAAAGAGAGCTCAGAGTTTTCAGCAGATAACAGGAAGGCTCTGTAGACAACAGCTTTAAAATCCGGAGTATTCTAAAATATGATGCTTTACATTAAGGTATTTAGAAGTCTTAAATCCTTAGATATAAACAAAAAGTCTCTTCCTTTAGTAAAAAGAGAAAATTTTTTTTCCTAATTTATCCTGAGGATGGTTAAAAATACAAATAAAAAAAGAAAACAACTCGTAATCGTTTTGTCAGACGCCTCTTTAGACATCACTTTTCATGGGACTTTTCTTCTTAATTAAAATAACAGAAAACATTTGTTATGTTGTTCTGGTGTCTTTATACATTACTGCTTTATGCAAATGATACACAAAAACCAGAGACAGGAAATTGGCCTCAAATCTCCAAATGCTGCGTTTTTGGATGGATTTTACACTAAATTCAGAGAAAAAAAATCCCCCAAACTAAATATCAGACTATTTTAGGATCATTTTATAGCAAAAAAAGGCTTAAAAATTGTTGTATATTTAACCTTTTTAATAAGCTTATGTCCAGGGCAGGGAAGCACCTGGAAGTGCTGATAATGGGATGTCAGATTTAAGGAAACTGAAGTAAACGTGCTCTTTTGTTGATGCAAATCTGCAGCTTTTTTTAGTGCCTGTGCCAAATAACAGCAGCTGAAAGACACTGAAACACCAAATGTGACACAAAAAGCTGGAAATGCTTTGCAGGGAAACAAAATCCTCTCAGTTCCCAGTGAGAAGCAAAATGATTGGAGGAATATAAAGAAGCCACAAAGACTGATGTCACATGCTCACAGAAATGCAAACACATAAGTTCAATTACCTTCAGCACATACCGACCCAAGATGGCTGCCCTTTTGTCATGCAAAAGCTTATTAACCAAATAATCAGAAGCCATATTGCCCATTTCACCACATCCCAATCACCCAGTGCATGGGGGACCACAGTGACTGAAAACGAAGCCGCTGAGCGTGGCGGTTAGCGATTTGAGCGCCCCCCTGTGGGCCACTCTGTCCCAGCGCAGAAAAGGCAAAGAGCCCAACCCCAGGGGCAGTGTCTAGGACTGGGACTGTACCATCAGCCTGCTGCTCCTCATGCCGTTGCTGCTGCCACTGCTGCCTTCGGAGTGTTTTGCGTTTGGCGTAATCATGGTCAAACGGCGTGGCCACGTAAGGAGGGGAAGTCACACCTGGGGTGGCAGCCGAGGGCAGGGAGGGGCTGTGGACGGTGCCTATGCAAACAGTAGAGCAGTTAAACTCTTCCTCCGTCATCGTAGGGGGTTTCTCTCTGAAAAGAAGCACAAATAAACATCACTGGGAGAGCAATGGGTTTTTGGTTTGTATGTTTTTTGAATAATTGATCAAGAAGCTTACTTTTCATTGGACCTTGGTAAGCTTGGCATATTCTTCTCCTCCCCCTTTGCAAACGGCCCGGTCGCTGCTTCAACCAGCAGGTTAAACAAAAGCTCATGATCCAGATCCGGTTCGGTAGCTTGTAATAATTTAAGGATGGAGGCACACAGACGAAAATGCAGCTAGATTTAAAAGAAAAATACAAGTATAAAAGCCAGGTTGAAAAGTTCCCAGATGTGAAGAACTCCACAGCTTCTCCAGATGTTTTCACAGACAAACGTCACTTACCTCCAGAGCCTCCATGGCCAAGTCAGGAGGATTGTGGTAGTGAATTTTCCGTGGGTACCGAGCAGCTTCCTCATGCAGGTACTGTGCTGCCTACGAACACAGGAAACAGCAGAGGAACCAGTTAGTTCAGCTCATTGGACAAACGTGGATAATTCAGGAGAATAAACAGATAAAAGCATTTGAATCTGACTGGCATATTCTGTGATCCTCCAACAATAAATCAGTACCAGTTAGAACTACTTGAACTGGATCCTGGGCGTCTCCTCCAGCTTTTCTTGAACTTACTACTGAATTTATCAATTGTTCTTTGTAAAACACCTCTGTAAATAAAGATAAAGTGTCTGATCACAGACTCTCAATGAGATTCAGGACTAGATCTTGACTAAACTGCAAAAACTGATCAGGAAATAAGTTTACCTGATGATCTGCCAATGAAATGAGTGTTTCTGCGCTTAAAATAAGAAAATAAGATATTATGCACTTGAAGAAAGAGGATGAAGTTGTTTTGTTTTTTTCTATGTAACCTATGGAAATAAATTAAAATATACTTATTTTGGGTAAAAAAATAAATTTTATTTTTTGCAGTTCAGGCAGTTTTAATGCATCCGTCTGCTTTAGAAGATGAAGCAATGCTGATTTATTGAAATCTTCTGTAGATTCAGACACTTTTTCTTTCTCTAATCACCTTCATACATCTTCCTGTTAAAACTAACCTTGTTTCCAGAGCATTATTCCACCAACACCATGTTTACCAATCTTATATTTATTTATTCTGATCATTTCTGACCAGAAAACCTCTTTCTAGAACAAGAGGAGAAAAAAAAAGAAACGCTGAAGGAGACTCGATGTTCCTCTTGGTCGGTTTGTTCTAAAGCAGATTTTATTTTTCTGTATCGGCTTTACAACGCGGTCAAAGGATGAGAGGCATGTTTACCTTTTTGTAAAGCTGCAGATATTCAACAGGCGGCTCCCTGCGCTTCTCGGCTATCTTCCCCAGCATGTAGTGAATGAGCCACTCTTCTTCATCACTGTCACCCTCGCAGCGGGAGGCTCCCTGGAAACACTGAAACGCCGTCTCCAGCATAGAGTCTCTTCTTTCCTCCATCTGACAGAACAAAAACAAACATACGAGGCAGACGTTTGGTGTTTTCTCTCACATATCAATAAGCTCTGCTGTAAAATGAGGAACCCGACGGTTGAGCTCAAACATCCGCCTTCAAAGCAGACGGACCCCAAACCACCGAGGGCCACGTTGGGAGCGGCGTCGGCCTCACCTGTTGGACCACATCCGGGGGGAGCTCGTTTCGCCACTGTTTGAGCTGCCGGGAAGCGAATGAGTGCAGCGCGTAGGATATGGTACCGTACTCGATCCACAGGGACAGATTGGAGCTGTCGATCTCTAAGGCCCTCTTGAAGCAGTTCAGCACGGCCTGGGAGTGCTTCCATATCGGGACGTCGCTTTTCAGCTCGTTGGAATTGAGCTTTTCTTGAATCCTGCTGGCTCGGGCTAAAGCCATGCCTGCCCACGAATCGAACCTGAGGGGAGACGGTTTGTTTTTAAGGGCACTGATAAGAACATTTGAAATTAAAATAAACAAGCAGAAGAACTGCACTGATTGGGTAAATGCTGAGTGAAGGAGCTGGTCTGGTGAGCAATAAGCTCATGAAAAAGTGTTAAATGTTAGAAAACTGAAGCTGAAAGTTATGCTGAAGACAGATGCAATTAGTGGCATCAGTGCAGAGAAGCGACCTGTTGGGACAGACGCAGATGTCATGCATGTAGAATTTGATGGCTTTGGACTGCTCCTTGTTCTTGAAGTGATAATCAGCCAACAGATAGTAGATCTCATTGATGATCGGGGGAGCAGGGGGGCTGCCTGCTGGAAGAGACGGGACCTTAAAGAGATCAACATTAAATGTCAACTAGACGGCTTTAAAAAGGACACATTTGTAAATTAAGACCGTCCCTCCAGCAGCAGCGCAGCTAACTGACCTTTTCCGTCATGTCCTCGATGTACGCTGCCACCTCATCCATGGTGAAGATGGGGGTCTCACTTGGGGGCGCTATGCTTGCAAATCTCCTCAGCAGGTTGGCCAGCTCTGCAGACACTGTGCTCGTCTTATAGCTGTCAAACTCAGGCAGCGACTTTGGTTTAAAATACTGGAACATGAAGAGAGCGTCGCTCCACTGGAGCTCAACCTGTTGAAGCCAAATCAGCAGCAGGGTCAACAGATTAGTGGGCTGGAAAATGATCAATAATGCAAACTCAATGCAGAGACTCCCACTAGTGACGGACGCAGGCATCGCAGAGACCAGCAGAATGACTCCTCCTCATGAATCATGTCAAATTTTCCTTTTTCAAAGTTCACTTTAGTGTGTTTGTAAAATAAATACAACAATTTATAAATAAAATCTAATAGGGTGTCATTAAAGATTTATCGATACCGTTAACAATACTCCTCAAAGATCTGGGATCTTATTATTTTCATTTTAAATTAAAAAAAGGAAAAAATGTACATCTATATACATGATTACCAACTGGTTGCTAAAAAAGTGGCATAAATTGAAGGCAGTCAGATTTATGCTGAGTTTTCTGAAAATGTTTCAACATCTTTTCAGGAGTTTTTTCCCCAATTCTGTCAGATCGTACTAGAACCACTAGATGGGTTATTTATTTAGACATTTAGAACAAAAACACACAAATAAATCATAAGTACACAAATCTATATTTTTTATAGAAATCAAACCATAAATAACATCATATAAAAGGTGAAACAAATTAGGGCCGGATATCGACTCAAATTTCAAGAATCGCTTTTAATCCAATTCTCCAGATTTAGAATCGATTCTTTCAGATCTGATCTGATTTGGTCCAATGTCAAATTGAATTGCTTCTATTAAAACATTTTTTAAGCTATTAATTGAATTCAACGACTGAAGTTATCGTACATGTTAACACTAGCAAAATATTAACATTCAACAGCAAATCAATAAAGTAGCTCCTTTGAATATCCTAATATCTGACTCCTTAGAAACAGTCAAAGGAATGTCTTCAGTTAACAGAGTTTACATCCTGTTTGTTTACAGCCTGTCCTGTAGCTGGATTTTATTTAAATTATTGCAATTATTAAATTATTTTGATCGGGTCACACTGCATAAAAAGTAAATGATTAACCTAACTGTGCTGGGTTTAATTCATAACGTAAATATGCATATTTTCACTAACAAACCAAGTTAGATTTATTTTGCAGCCTTATTCCTTCAGAGAATGTCTCCATATTTAGTTGGTAACGCCTGATATTCTTCACTGAATCGAAAAGCCATCAATTAGAAGCGTAAATCCAACCAAACCAGGCTCTTGTGAATCGAATCACATTGACTTGTGAAATGCTAATTGATACCAGCCCTACTAAAGAGTTGGAAACGGTGTTGAATGAGAGTTGGTGAGGCGGACATGTGAGCAGAACATTAACCCTCAGTGTGTGTGAGTCTCTCTGAAAGGTAAAATGCAAACTTAATAACACCATTCAAGGACTGTCTGAAGTGAAACAGGAAAGCCTGTATCCAGAAACAATAATTCACAGGATAAAAAAAATATAGATACTATATATAATGGTATGATAGATATAAATGGGCTCAATAATTGATGTTTGTAGGATTTACTCCGGTCTCAGCTCATCCCTCCTCTTATAGCTTCGTTAGTGTAGCATGGGAGCCTGCTAAAAGACGAGTAGCGAGCCAGAGTAACACTAACTGGAATCTGGAAAAACAAGCGACAGAGTTGGTTTCAAAGCCAAACACGACTGTAGTGAGGGAGTGAAAAACAAGTTTATGGTTTAGCGCGATCATTTCTGGGACACTTTATTGTACAGAATTTGCTACAGTGAGTTTTAGCCACAGGTCCTTTTTGACAGCGGGTCTCGGTACCCATTCGTACCTATAGATCTACAGCCGATGTGTCGGCAGTAGAAAGGAGGACAGCTTATGTGTAGTTTCCTCATGTTACTGAAAGGTGTTTTAGAACCAAAACAAATCATTTGCAGGTAAACTGGGAGTTCAGGGAACAAATAGAAAAACCACTGAAGTCATTTCAGACTCTGCATCAAGGTACTTATGTTGCAGACATGTTGTTTGTTGCTTTCACAAATATTTTCTAATTTCTCACTCCATGGAATAAAAATAGTCCTCGAACAATGCCGCTTCACGGCCTCCATTTATTTCACTGACACCTGTTTTGTGTGGCTCAGCAGCAAACCTGTTAATGGATATATCTGACCGATTCAGCGTGGAGAGGTTCAGCCAGGGCGCGCGTTTGCGTCATCGGCGGTCTGCTCTTTTTCATGGGCTTCTCTTACATAAGTTTGGCAATACAACTGAGAAATAGCAATTAGTCAAAGCCTTGAGCCACCTCTTCACTATTGCACCGCCTCTTCATCACCATTTGCCCATTATCTACATCTTCATTTGTTGTTTTGCTGCAAACTTTTAGTTTGTGGAGCTTTGATCAGCAAACTATCCAGGAATGATGAAATAAGACAAAACGCTTGTTTACCTCTGACCCTGCAAAGTCAGGATTATAACTGCGAGGACCAACCTGTGGAGATGAGTGGTCCTCAAGGTAACGCGCCTTGCTCTTCTTACTGGGGTAGGCATACAAGCAGAAGAAGCATTGCTCCAAGGCCATCTCCAGCTCCTCCTTATACGGATGAGAGTCATTGTTGGTGGAGGCGGCAAATTCCTTCTCCAGCACCCGGATCTGCACCAAATAAGTTCCAATTACAACAAACAAACAAAAACAAACGATTCAAACAGTTTATCACATTTTTATATAAGACAAATAAAACTGGAGAAAATATTTAGACTTCCTGAAACTAACAATTTAAAAATAAGTGAAATATTTTTTTAATAAGTGTGTTTTCTTTTAATCTGAGCAGGTAAATAAGATTATGTAACAATGGAATAAGTGTTATTGTGTGATATTCTGCACTTGAAATTAGACTATGCCGTTTTTGCTTCCTTTTTTAAATGTAAACTGTCTTATTCCATTGAAAAGTGTCTCACTTTTTTGTGCAACAACTGACTTTTTAATATTTTTATAGAAGTTCCCCTTTTAGCAGAAGTAAACTCCCAGAAATGTGAGTTTAACCCGTTTGTGCAGAGCCTCAGTTAAACCTGACCAATAATCCGAGTCTGAAAGTGGTTTGTTGTTTTTCTCCGTGGCTCTTTGTTCAAACCCACTAAGCCTGATGTTTCTCCTGCTCCGGTTCTAATGTCACCAGTGAAAGGAAGCTAACACTAGCCTGCAATGCTAACACCACAAAACAATTAACTACAACTGAAGGTTGAAATATATAATATAACATTTTGTATATTTATTAATGAATTTAAAAAATAAACAACATGAAATTACTGTAAATCTGCACCATTTTGAGCGATCTTACAAAGAACTTGAGGAGGGCCCCGTCTGAGCTGCAGCATAAGGATCGACGCCCCAGATACTCATGAGCTGTACTCAAAAGCATCAGAGAGGAGGGAAGCATCGGCGCCTCTGGTTCATCTGGAAATCAGATATTTCAACGTAAATAAAAAGAAGAAGATATGGAGACGCATCAACAATGAGGAAAAAGAAAGGTCTCGACGCACCTTCGTCGTCATCCAAAGACATGTGCTGCCGAAGCATGCAGTCAAAAGCTGCTTCCTCATGTTTGATAATCCGGTATAAGATGATCCACGGCAGGACTGAGAAGAAGTATGGCTCCTTTGGATCGTCTGAAGTACTCATGCTGAGATCAATCAGCTGGAGGGCCAAGAAAATAAAAATAAACCAACAACAGGTGGGAATGAAGCAACTTGTTTATGAATCAGGGTGACAGTTTTAATGTGCTCCCTGCTTCAGACCTGAATGAGGTTGTTTGCTAGCCGCGCCATGCTTGAGAAGTGAGGGTTTTTACTCAGAAGGTCCGGTTCTTCGCTGAAGCAGATTTCGATGCCATCCAGCAGCTTTCTTATGGTGCTGACCCACTCTTCCTTGGTAGGAGCAGATCCTGCAGGAGCGGAGTTAAGCTGCTGCAGAGCTTCGTTCAAAGCCAGCTCGCTGCACTCCAGGCACTGCCGGTAGTTCTGCAGCTTCATCAAAGAGTTCTAGAGAAGAAGAGCGAGCAGAGGTCACCACAACTCAAAGGTATCGGGGTTATAGAGCAGCCAAAGATGGATGTTCAGAAGGACAAAAGAAATGAAGGACGGATGAACGGACCCATGGACAGTACGATGCATGGATGAACGGACAGACTGATGGACCGATATGTTTGGACGAAGGGACGAAAGACAAAGGGATTGAAATGTGATGTTTTCATCTCTACTTTTAAAATCTTATTCGGTCCTCTGACATCAAATCATACAGCCTGATAATCCTGGATCTATCAGAGATGCTGAATTACGCTTCTTGTTCATAAACCTATGCAGAAACTTTCACTGAGGACACTCCGACGTTTCTGCAGTGGACAAAGAGCTGCGCAGCGGCTGCCAACCTGCAGTAACTTCAGTTGGGCGGGACGCTCCGGTGTGGAGCTCACAAACTCCAGAGCTTTGCTCCTGCTTTCATAGTTGAGAGTGGGTTGGAGCAGACGGACAACAGACTCAAAGTCTGCAGCCTCAAAGAGACGCTGGATCTCCTCTAAAGACTGACAGCGCTCCAACGACTTCAGCCTCTTGTCGATCTGCAGACGGGATCAGAGAAAATTAAATTAAAGGAGTTAAATGCATCATCCTGAAAGACACTGTTTGTTTATGGAAGATTAGACAGTGAGAAAGAGTCCAGCTGACTGTTTTACAGACCTCCTCCACAGAGACGGCTGCATCTACTCTGAGGTTTGGCAGGTTGATGGTATAATGTTTCCCCTCAGCCGTCTTTGGCTTGCTCTGCAGCAGGCCTATACATACATCATAGCTCTCCAGGGCTAACTCCATGTCTCCCTGTCAAAGGCAAAAGCAACGCAGCATCAAACGACAGCTCCGGCCAAACTGTGTGAAAAAAGACAAAACCAGGAGACGTTCATTGTACCTGCAGGGCCAGGAATCGAGCTTTCAGCCAGTAGACGCGCACCATGACATCCAACCAATCCTTCTCAAACAGGTCCCTCTGGGAAGAGCCGAGGGCCAGGACCAACAGGTCTCCCTGGAAGTGTTGCCCGGGGAACTCAGAGTCTGACGGATAACTGCTCGGTCCTCCACTATTTCTTCTTGTTCCACCTGAAGGAGATATAATAAACAGTAAAGAAAAAAAATGAACTGATCAAACCACCGGAAAGAAACAGAGCAAAAACATCTTTACGTCACTCTGGAGTTTCTACATTTCAATCAATCAGAAAACCCACTGTGAAGTTGTCCCTGAACGCACCGTTAGCTGTGAACTGTTTTCAGGCTGGTTTAATGCTACAACAGGTAGCAGGATTTTTTTTAACAAAGCTAAGCTAAACTCTTCCAGTTTAAACTGTAAGCGGCTTCAGGTGAATAATGATAAACCTTTGGTTTGGTCACCATTTATTCTCCTTCGACACTGAAAAATGAAACTTAATGTTCTTAAAGGTACATTGTCATTTTATGACTTTTTAAAAATGTAAACACCAGTAACTCACTCAATCACTGCATCCTGCTCCAGTATTATCTGCTACTTTTTGCCTTTAATACTTTTTATTGCTCAGTATGTTAGAAAAAAAACATACAAAAAACCCTTTTCTGTATATTTACAATAACGGCATGTGACCGGCGGGACAACACTGCACATATGTGCAATGGGTAAACAAGGAAGTACTGGAGCTAAGCTAGTTAGCATCTCCCAGCAGAGGTTTATAGGTAAAAAAGTCAAGATCCAGTGTGAAAATGTGCAAAGAAAATTTGATTCCAGACAGAGTGAAACTGGAATAGCTCTGGGAAAACAGTGCGAACGTTGCTGCGGCGTTAATGGATGTGTGGCTTTCTAATAGTTCTGCAGTGCAGCCAGCAGATGGAGCCCATGTCTGTTTAAAACTGTTCATTGTGTCTAAACCCTGTCAGGACAGACGCTTGGTTTTTAACAGCTTATAGACTCTATATCCACCACTAAGCTAGCAGCTTTTACTGACACCTGGGAGTCCGCTTTGATTTGGTGTTCATTTTTTCTAAATGAATAAAACATTAAACATTCTGATAAATGAAATTTTGGCATTTCTATGCAATTTATCATAGATTTTTTCTGTTCACTACCAAGTCAAATAATTAAAAAATATATATATTACATCGTGCAGCTCTAAAACAATCCAGTAAACGTTCAGTAAGACGTAGATTAAAAGTCTACATACCTACTGTACAATTCATTGGCCTTTTACAGTATTAACAAGTATGTATTTTAGTTTCATAATCATTAAATTATTGAGTTCTAGATAAGAAATATTTAAACAGGATGTCATGAGGTTTGTTTGCTGGACAAAATACCTCAAACTAATTAATTACCCAGACATAAAGCTCATGTTGGCAAAATAAATTAATTATTGTAAGACTTGGAAATAAAAATCTGGGCACATATGCAACAATTTAACTCCAACAATTCAGTTTAAGACTATAAAGACCTTCCATAGCGCCTGAATAAACAACGCATTTAGCTGTACAGGTTTGGTTTAACATTAAATCTGCTCTAACTTACCGATCTTCCCTTTGCTGTGTAACCATTGCTCCAGCTGCAGCTCCATACAGGCCAAGCTCATCGCCAGCATTTCCTGTAACGATGAAACAAAAGGAAGGAGTGAAAAATAACTAGAAACTGTCTGTTATTAGCTGCCTGCATGATGAGTTTAACTTCATTTTTAAACACTTTATGGATTCAGACAGAAAAGATCCTTTTAAAGATGTATTGATTTCACTCCCCTGTTCATTTTCCTGGAGGGGAAAAAAGATGAAGACGGAGTCTTCTGTTACCCTGAAAATGGAAAAGTTTTTCTTTTTTCTCACCCTGATGTGCTGGTTGCTGCAGTCCCTGAGAAGAGGGTTGGGCAGACCCATGCTGTGTTTCCTCCAGGTCTGATAGACCTCCAGCACCACGGCGGTCAGCCCCCGAGGCCACTCCTCCATGAACTTCTGACCGACTGCTTTCAGGTAGCGCATCATCAGATCCAGGATTCCCCCGTTGGTCAAATTACTCAGCAAGAAGTTGTGAACATCTCGTTGCTCTAAAACATAAACATATTTCTTTAGTTGACGTGTTTCAGTTAACAGCGAGCAACAATTTACAGAAATATGAAGACGATGTACCAGATTCCATCAGCTCAACCGAGTCGGCGGGTAAACAGCTTCCATGATAGGGCTGAACGTCGTCCTTCCCGTCAGGCTGCGTCTCTAGATTCCCCAGACTCTCGTCGTCGTTATCAGGATCAAACTTCTTCAGCCTAAAATCAACCAGAAAAATCATGTTCAAAATAGATTAAAAGAACAGATGACGAAAAAGTTTAACCTTCTATAATCTGAGTAATTTACCTGGAAGGTAAATATTTAAAAAGAAGCTCCTGAAAATCAACCTTCTCTTCCTTCTTGCATTTAGTGTTTCGAACGCGTGCTGAGCGGCGTTTGGCCGTCTCGCCGCTGTCCTCCACCCCACGTTTTCTTTTTGGGGCCTTCTTGGCTTTGTCTGCCAGGGATATTTCCACGCCTGCAGCTGTGGACAATAAAAAACAAACCTTCAACAAACTCCAAGAAAAGGCATTAAAACTTAAAAATATAAAAAGAAAAAATATAAAAAGGTTTAATTCAAGATCACTGAATATTTTTTCTCCATTTTCCCAAAGTGATAACAGAACTCGAACTAACCAGCAGGGGGAGCTGTAGTGGTGACCTCCACAGTAGTCTGGCTCAGGGTAAGCTGAGGTTGAGGAGCAGGCTGGGGGGGGGCTGCAGGCTCACTGAAGGCTACCGGTGGAAGAGATGAGCTGGGGCTGCTCAGCACGGCGCTCAGACCCATACTGACCGGGCTGCTGGGCGGGGGAAGGTTCTGAGGGAAGCTGGGGTCACGGTACGCCGACAGGTCAATTCTGCGGCCCAGGCTGGGCCGTGGAGGATCACAGGTGGTCTGGTGTTTGTACATTGCTAGAAGGCTTTCACCAACATGCTTCCACCTGGAGTCAAAAGAAGGAGACTTTAAATTTACAGAAAATAAATAATAATAATAAAGAGGCTGATCTAAGATCAGTGTTTAAACGCCAAAGTAAAAATAAACATCCACTAATATACTTTAAGAACTAACTTGAATGCTGCTTTTCTACGCCTTTTATAGAAACCACACAAAAGAAACATTGAATTAAATAAACTCTAACAATAATAGTTGAATGAATTCAACATGAGGACTAACGAGAAGCAGAGAATAGGCTGGATCAGGACGAGGTCCGGTTTGGGTTCGGAGTGGGAGAGAGCCTGCCTCCGCCTCCTTATCTCCAGAGCCTCCTCGATGATGGATCTGCGCTCCTCCTCATCCACCTCCACATAATGAATGGACATGTTGCTGCAATAATCCACAGGAAAATAAAGGCAAGCTTTGAGAACGGAGCAAACTTAGAGCAACAGCTTATTGGACATTATTGGTTCTGTTCAAAAAAAACAAAGAGAAGAGAGCGAACAGCTTTTACCACTTTGTAAACATCTGCATAGTATCCCTCTTCAAACAAGGCTGTTCCTTAAATATCTTTTCCTTTAACACCAGGCCTTTAGTGTAGCAGTGGTCCTTCTCCAGGGCTTTGGCAATAAAATATAAACAGTCTGTAAACAAAGAAAATAGAAAACATTAACCTCCATTAACCATATCCCTTTATTATGGTTTGAGGAAGGAAACCCCCCCCCGTTGGGGCCACATCAGGAGTCCACAGCCATGCTGTCTGTGCACTTTTAGTTTCATAAAACAGAATAAAAAGATTGGATTATATCTATTGTGATGCAATATAATCCCAATCCGCAGCTTTGTTCATATTTATTTAAATATAAACAAGACCTCCTGCTCCTTAGGTGGCAGTAGTGCGCCTAAAGGGGATTTGCCCATAAACAGAAGGGAGGAAAGAGTTGCAGCTGGTGAGCAGATCCTCAGCACCAACCCTGAACTATCCACTCCCGATGAAGTCACACTCACAGCTGTGGAGGGGTATGAATGAGAATGGGACGCCCTCCTCCCTCCACCGGAAGAGGAAAGCAACTGTTGCCCTGGCAACACAGCAATACCCCATGTGCACAGCTGCAGCTCTGTGGTGCAGGTCTGACATGAAATCAAACATTTGACCCTTTTTAAAAAATAAATCTATACAGTCAAATCAGTGTGGCTGCAATGTAGTTTTCCGCCATCAGTGTGTGTGAGTGTGTGTG
>JAUZNJ010096802.1:0-21729 GCA_034780135.1 Jordanella pulchra
TTCTAATTTTTGCAATGTTACGCAGATGAAAGAAGGAAATTCTGGAAACCTCTTTGATATGGGATTTAAATGACAGGACCTGATCAAAAATAACACCAAAATTTTTTAATTTATTATCTGAGATCAATTTAATTCCATCCAAGTGAAGTCACTGAATAATCAGTTTATTTTTCAGAGACGCTGGTCCAAAGACAATAACTTCTGTTTTGTCTGAACTCAGAAGCAAAAAATGAAGAGTCATCCAAGTTTTAATATCTTCAAGTCATGCCTGTAGTCTATGTAATGGATTAGCTTCATTAGGATTTATAGACAGATAGAGCTGAGTATCATCAGCATAACAGTGAAAATTAATCCCATGCTGTCTGATAATTCTACCAATTGGGAGCATATATATAGTAAAGAGAATTGGAGCTAGCACTGATCCCTGTGGTACTCCACAGGTAACCCTGGACGATGAGGAAGATTTATCATTGATATGAACAAACTGAAATCTGTCAAATAAATAAGATTTAAACCAGCCTAATGCTGTTCCATTTACTCCTACAAAATGTTCAAGCCTTTCCAAAAGAATATTATGATCAACTGTATGAAATGCAGCACTGAGATCTGACAGGACAAGTACAGATACAAGTCCATTATCTGAGGCCATGAGAATATCATTAGTGACGTTCGCCAGAGCTGTTTCAGTGCTATGATGAGCTCTAAAACGTGATTGAAGCTCTTCAAAAAGTTCATTTTGGTCTAAGTGGTCACACACTTGCTTAGCAACTATTTTTTCAAGAATTTTAAACGGAAAGGAAGATTAGAAAAAGGTTTATAATTGACCAAGTCATTTGGGTCAAGAGATGGTTTCTTAAGTAAAGGTTTGATTACAGCTACCTTAAAGGCCTGAGGTACATATCCCTGTAGCAGATTAATCATATCTAAAATGGAGGTGGAAATCAGAGGGAATACTTCCTTAAATAACTTTGTTGGAACTGGATCTAACATACAAGTTGAAGGCTTGGATGAAGATATTAGTTTTGCTAACTCTGAAAGTTCAATTGGCTCAAACCCGGTTCAGGCTCTATAATTACCTCAGGTACTACCTCTCGTTCCAGAGATAGACCAATCATATTAAGAGGGGTGTTAATGATTTATTTTTAATACAGTCAATCTTATTTATAAAGAAGCCCATAAAATCATTACTGCTAAGCGCAGGGGGGATGGACGGAGCAGCAGAGCGATGGCTCTGGGTGAGTTTGTCCACTGTATTAAAAAGAAATCTAGGATTATTTTTATTGTTCTCTATTAATGAGGAAAAAAAATTTTTCTGCTCTTGCTTTACGAAGGGTCATTTTATACAGTAGTAAACTGTTTTTCCAGACTAGGTAGGATTCCTGTAGGCATGTAGAGCGCAATTTTCTCTCGAGTTTCCTAGCATTTTGCTTCAAAGTGCACAGCTATCTATTAAACCAAGGAGACAGTTTCTTACACTTAAGGTTTTTCTTTTTCAAAGGGGCTACGTTGTCTAAGGCAGTGCGCAGGGAACTAGTAACCCCATCAACAAAATCATCAATTTGGGAAGGGGAATAAATTAAATGGTTGCCAATTGCCAGTATTGCCAATTATCAATGTAGCCCACATCACAGCTAAGCATGTCATCACTGGTCCGATCAGGAAGGGGACCAGAGAAGATTACTGAGTCTGCAATTTTTTTTGGCAAACTTGCAGACAGAAGCAACAGTAATTTTAGTGACCTCCGAACGGCGTAACCAAGTGTCATTACCACCAGTGTGGATAACAATCTTACTGTATTTAATATTGTATTAAACCTTATCCTTAGCTAGCAGTTTCAGGTAGGACTTGATGTCGCCTGTTCTGGCCCCTGGCAAACATTTAATTATGGTCCCAGGTGTCTCTAATGACACGTTTCTGACTATAAAGCTCCCAATTACCAGAGTGGGTTTCTCAGTGGGTGCGTCAGTCAGTGGGGAAAATCTATTAGAAATGTGGATGGGTCATTGGGGATCAGTGGGCAAAGATTTAGAACTATGCTTTTTGCGTACCGTCACCCAGTCACTTTCTGGCTTCTCGGGCACTTTTGGAGGACCACTGTGTGGACGTGTCCCTGTTCTCAGTGGCTCAGTATTGCTAAATAATTATTTCATGATGTTTACAACAAATGATTACCAATCCTTTGAATTTTGCTATTTGAAATTCAGACTTCAAACCACAGTCTCATTTACACAGGTGTGGAATCTGGAGTTGTCGTCTGCTGCTGTAGCCCTTCTGCTTCAGGGCTCAACATCCTGGACATTCAGAGATGGTAATAAACATTCAATAGTGGCCACAGTTAATCAAAAAGATTAACTAGCCCATGTTTGGGGCTAATTAACTAACTAAAATATTAGCTTCACAACAGTTAACCAGCAAATGAGTTAAAAATTTTGTCGGGGCTAATGCTAACCATCAAGACAACCCATGCTAAAGATTACCCGACCTATTTCTAGCCCAAGCACTAGTTAAACCTACCCAACCTAAATAAAACTTTATTAAAATCATTCTTCTCTTGAAACTCATGTTTAAAACATAAAACTAATAACTCAGTTAAAATGAAGGAGAGGTAACACTGAGAGGAGCCCCAAAGATAATGCAGTCAGCTAACCACACGACCATCAAACCATGTTTACATACCCAACATGCAATTCTGCTAGCCACCATCAGACTCTAGACTCTGGGATTTGCAGAGTTATCTTCAACACACCATTCATCCTCAAGCCAAACAAAAAGTTTGTTTTCACTCTCCATCACAGAGGGATTAATAGACACATTGGTGACTGATTAAAAAGCAGCAGTGTCAGCTCAAAATGGAAATTATAATTAACTAAAACTAACAAGCAAGCTAAAACAGAAAAACATTTCATTAACTGAAATAAATTAAAAATGTAATTAAAAAGAAAAAAATATATAACTTTTATCATTACAGCTGTAGCTGGTAATCCTGTTCAGAAACTCTTTTTGTTATACTGAGTCAAATAGTCCCTCCACCCTGAGAGTTGTCAATACGTTACATATTCAGAAAAAGGTACAAAAACATCCTCTAAAAAAACTGTGCAACCCCTGACATCAGAAAAACCAATCAGATGTCTTTGTCTCTGTCCCTCCTCCTCCTTCTCCTTACACTCATAAGATCAGGTTTGGCCGTTTTTCAAAACACCCCTTCTCAAAACTCATGAGGTCAGTATTGATAAACCTAGCATGCTACCTTGAAAGCCAAAATGATAATGTAGTTTATTTACAGGTGAATAAGACATGAGGTAGTTAGATTAATATCCAAAGTGTTTTGAAAGAAGTAGCTGAATAGGTCGTGTACCCTCTGCTTTACTGATTTCTGCTGTGACATGCACATTCGTGTTTGCCAGGGAGGGGTGTAACTTTAAATGGAGGGGGGAGAGGGAGTGCCGCTTTCAAATCTTGCTAGCTCTCCAACACTACTAACAATACTTTTAATCTGTTCTTCATTTAGATTTCAGATTAATAAAATAGTTCATTATACCAGGTCAAAACATTTGTAAACCACAATTTTAACTTCCATTATATGAACTTAATCAAGAGTTTAAGTTTTATGTCAAGTTTCTCTATTGCTCAACACTGTGAACAAAGATAACCAAGTTCTACTTATGAACCAACTAAAATTATCATGAGATGTATGTCATCTTCAGCAACATTAACAGTCCATATTATATCTAACAGCAAGTTCACATATGGTGTTACAGCGACTGCCACACCCATTGCCAATTAGTCAGCCAATGGGGTCTCATAATCAATCAATCAAAATCTGTATAAGCACTTCTTCATTTGAGTTATTTGTTCTTTATTAGGGTATTTAACTTATGCATAATTATATACAAATAAGTCCGATTATTTCAATAGTTTGAGTTAAATACTCATAAAACAAGAATATCTTACACTAAGTCAATACATTTGAGTCTGCAGAAACTTTAATAAACAAATGAGTTTCAACTACGTAATTAAAATAGTTATATACCCTTTTTCTTAATTCACTGTTTAAGCTGCAGATGTGTTCTAACTGGTGGAGCTCATTTGGGTCCAATCAGGAGGAGTTTATAGAGGCAGAGGTCCCCTGGGCTTAATTCCAGATCACCCTTGTTTCCCAAGTCGTAATCAGGCCTCCTACTTGTGACTAACGTTCTTCGCATGCAACTTCCTTGGTATTGTTGGTACCTTGGTATTATTATCCTTCCAAGAAGCCACTTTTCAGTTCCCATTTATCCCCACAGTCCTCTGTCTCATCGAAACGTGTTTGGAAAACCATCTCAAGATCCTTCCCACCAACCTTCTTAGTGCTCCTTTCATTGGATAGATCACCCATCCACCATCATCACTCACCTGCCAGCTCACCCTCCAACCTTCTATGGCCATATCAATCATTTCCTGTAAGGAAATAGAAGCACCATTACTGATCCAAACCACACACCACAACCTTCTAACCTCAGCTTCTGTGTATATACTTACCTCTTCGCCGGATAATAAAGCAACAGTGAGACTTCCGCCCTTCCTATACAAACATTACCTGTTATTGGATGTTGTTTCATTGATTATTCACTTACCTCTCCTTCTCAATGCCCTCATGGACTCCTCTATTTCCCCAGGAAGAAACATTCATTATTTTATGTTTGACAGTAATCCTATTGAATCGGTTACTTTTGTCCTTAGCTGTTGCCTGCACAAAAGAATCAAATAACGAAAATAATAACAAAAACAGGATATTACAACAAAGAAAAGTCAAAATGAGGAGTAGAAAAAATAGGTTGAATTTCTGTTTACTCCAACACTGTAAAATGTAAAATGGGCTTTTTAATAACAGGAATTTCAGTAAGTAAGGCTCTTTTTTGGTGAAAAAAAAAAACATTGGGTTTTCCCAAACCTTCAAAAATAAATGTACCAGATTTAAAGGATGTATTTTATTTTATATACAAACTGGTCAACTGCCAGTTCAACTCACAAACATCTTCATGCAGGTCAGGTCAGTTTAAAATCCTGCATCTTCTCTTTCCTCCAACCAGAGTGAATTACCTCAAAGGCCTAATAATCACGTCTCATAATGCTTTGTGGTCTCTGGGATGATGAGAGCTGATTGCTCTCAATCATAATGAGTTCCAAGAAAATAAATTTGGCCAGACAAATTATTTTCCTGGGAAATATCCTCTACCTAGACTTGTGCCGCAGATACGGTGAGACCCAGAGGGGTGACCGCTCCAAAGATTGCCATTAATGAGAATGTGACTCAATTTGAAATGACACCACTGAAACATGCTCTCCGTGAAAGGAGGAGCCGACAGCCAAACCAGAAGTGGACCTGTTTGTGGATCCCATTCAGTAATACGTTCTCGGAAGTTTAATCTCACCGTCAAGTATACAGACTTCCTGTAAAGCAACACAAAGTGAGACAAATAAAAGTAGGAGCAAACAACAGTGACTCATCAGTGGGCATAATCATGCATATTGCAGCCACCTCCAATAGGCAGATGTCACTCAGAAAGAAAAACAAGCATATACAGAGGAGCCTTATGTGGGTGCACCAGTGGGTGTCTTGATTGTGATCATGACCTGCTCACCTCTGCCACCTACAGCATATGTGTAAAGTACAGACCTGCCCATCCTCCCACAGTCACTTTCAAGCACTCATCTTGGAGTCAGGACGTCATCCCCACATGCCTCCCCCAACTGGAAATGTTTGTTTGTCCTGTATCATTTTTTGAGACTGCTGACATTTTGTCCTCGTCTCTTTGAGTGGTAGCTACACTTAGCCACCATCCAAGGCATGGAGGCTTGGAGACGGATGTGCACTCTAACCTGATGATCCATGCCCTGATTCCCAGAGGCTAAATGTTTGTGTGTGTGAGAGGAGAGGGATGGGGGTGGGGGGCGGGGGTTCTGCAGACAGGCTTTTAACAGCTGGCTTCTACCAATAGGCGGTCAGCAACCACATCCGCCTAATACGATCCCTGCAGCATGATGATGTGCACGAGTCAGATGGGGGAAAAAATGAGAAGAAGGCAGAAAAATAGATGAAAACAAAAAAAGAATATAAAGGTTAAATCTTCAGTTTGAGCTACTTTATTTAATGCCTCACTCTGGCGTCAAACAAAAACAATATATTGTAAAAATCAGGAGGAGAATCAGCCGTGCATTTTCAGTTTGTCTTAAATATAATTGTTTTTGGCCCATTTAAAACCTGAAGTGATCCTTTTCACTTGAACAGTCTTAACTCAAAGTATTTATTTGAAAGAGGTTAGGATTGTCAAAGCAGGAATTTGGGGAATTTATTCATCGTTTTTCGTAGAATATTGCTGCACGCAGAGGAGGAGTTCATTTGTAAATGTGATTAGATAATCTGTAAGCTTTGAAGTGTTTCAGTGTCCTCTATAAGCGAATAGACGTGTTTCATTATGGTTATTAGTGCAAAGTGTCACAGCAAACTGAACCAGAGACTCAAGAGATACCAGTATTAAAGTGAATCCAGGCTATTACTTTGATTAAGTCTATATTCTGATCTATGTCCATCAGCTATTCCTGTCTAACTTAGTGTTAACACAAAAAGCAGCTTAGCTGGTCAGCAGGCAGCAAATGAATTCATATATTCACAGGGTGAAAACCATTTGCTAAAGCGCAAACATGTCTCTGACTCTCAGAAGGAATTGACCCAGACTTGATTAATATTGTAGAAAGACAACTGTAGCTCAAATTATTACTGTTTACAAGAAAGGTGGAGAAATATCTCTTTACACTCCCCATGTTGAATTATGAATTAAATAGGCTACAGCAACAGAAGACCCTTCCACATGACAACAGCTACAAGAAACTAAGCCAAAACATCACAGAAAACGGACAAAAAATCTGTAAAAGAAATCTACATAAGTCTCAATCTGCATAATGCAGCAGGTAAGGTGAGAATGGTATAAGCAGCATAAAAGCACAGATTCATCCTGCATTGTTAAAACTGCTGCCGCTGGTGGGAGGGGTGGATTATCTTTTATCTTTGAACTCACCATATGTCAGCATTGTTTAAGAGCTGCAGCCTAAATGAGGTCTGCATTATGTTTATTTGATTGATTTTTCCAACAACTTCTTAAAAGAATATCATTAGAAATTATGGCAGTTTTGAAAGCATGAGAGAGTCCATCCTGTTATAAGAAAGGTACACTTTAGAAAGTGGCCCCTGACTGTGCTCACCTTAAATCTAGAAACTGAATGGAAAGGTCTTCAAAGATATTTTATTATAGGCAATCTTGACCGAATAAGGGCATCCAGAACAGTTACACGCAGCATGTAAAAGAGCATAATAATAAAAAGAACCCACATAAATGTAGGGAGGCACCAGGACAATGGAGGGTTCTAAGGGCAGTGGCCAGCAGCTCTGCTGTGACCCAGATATAACACCTTAAACAGTCCAAGCGACACAACGTATAATCATCTTCATCAGAGGTGAAGCATCCGCTTCTCATCCTCCAGCTGCATCAAGCGAGGAAGATCAACATCAATACGTTTGAAGGTCCAGACATGGTGTAAGGTTTGACCCTAAAATCATGTGCCAATCAACTTGTTGGATTTTCTCCTGACAACTTTGATCCCTCTCTTGAACTTTCCGTGGTCTCTGTCTACAGGCCATCCTTGCTGGCATGGAAAACCTGCAGTTTGCTCACAGGGAGATTCACTGTACAGAGGACGCTGCCTTATTAGCCTTATAAATGACTCAGACTCTCCTGCTGCAACCTAACACCACTTTGCTCCTGGATCAGTGACTTTCTCACTAACAGGCGCCATTTAGTAAAGAAAGGGAGACTGATCGTCAACACTGGTACACTGCAGGGTTGATTTCTCAAGGTGCACAGTGTTTTCACCGTGCATTGCGTCATCAGATAGGAGGAACTTGACCTGCATGAGGCTGACACACTGACACACACTGAAACGATGAAGCAAGATCCCATACGCACATAAACATCCCCACTAACAATCAAAGACTATCCTTCCAGTTCATAGACCGCTCTGGCACTAGCTGCACTGTATGAAAATATTACATCCTTCATTTACACGTACATATTTTTTTCTAAGGATGTTTATGTCCTCTTTGAATGCTTCCAAAATTTCTTCTAACTTTTAAATTTAAAAAGTGTGTGATTTTGGGTGTGTTTTATATGTTTTATATTTCAAGGTTGTCTTCTTATTACTTTCTCTTTCCATAGTTGTTTTTAATTCTTGTCTGTTCTATATGTCCATTCTAAGTCCTTCAGTCTATTTATGTTTTCCTGTATCTGTAATTTGGCTTTCTAAGAGCTGTATGTTTAAAAGAGATACATTAAATCACAAAAAATACAAAAAAGTAAAAGTGTTGGGTGTCAAGTAAAAGATAACCTGAGTACAAAAGCATAAAAAAACATAGAACAGTATATTAATATTAGTATATTAGAATACATTTCTGCAAGTAATGTTAACCAAGACTCAGAATTAAAATTTGTATCATTAATTTGTATCATGACAAAGATTAAAAAATACATTTTTAATTAGGTATCTCTGTCTCAGAGTTATGCATTTCAAAAGGTCTATAAAGGAAACCACAGCTCATTGCCAATGACAAACTCAGGAGGGTAGTGGAGAAAATTTACAGTTTGAAGGCAGACCTATAAATATGCTTCATCTACAGTAAAACACTGTGATGAAAAGAGAAATTTGCAATAGCATTAAGCTAGCTAAATAATGCAAAGCAGGAAAGTTGTGCGGTCTTGTTTAAATCCAAGAGATATCTTTTGGCTCTCTGTTTCAGTCATCTAAGTGTTCTGTCCTTAGACGGAGCTTGTCTACCATTACCTTCTCTTTCATAGAAAGTATTCCTAGATCAGTGCTTCTGCTTTCCTTTGTCTGTTCGGTCTTCTAAATCCCCCAGTCGGTTGTGCTGAGAGGCCATTCATAATGAGCCTGGCTCTGCTGGAGTTTTCTTTCTGTTATTAAAGGGGAGATATTTTCCTCTCCGTTGTAGCAGAATGTAGGCTTGGGATTAGGGAGTGCTGCAGAGTCAACGACTCAGTGTTAGCCACTGTCTGCTTTCACTACATGCTCATCCAGGAGGGCTGAATCCTGCAAAGTTGATGACTCGATGAAGTCAGCTCGGTTTCCTTTGAAAAAAACCTTTGAATCGATCCGTCGGTATGATTTGATTGAATTGTCTCTAAAGCTTTGAGGCAATGTGTTGTAAATTGTTGATACATAAAAACACTGATTTGAATTGAATCTTATATTAGGGTGAAATTACCTCAGTGTGCCTCAGAATTGAACTCAGTGAAGAATCAGAATAGTCAGAAATAAATAAAATAAACTTTTCAAAATGGCATCCCTGACAAAAATCTGCTCCTAAATATTGAAGCATAATTAAGCAAAAGAAGTAAAGAGCAGTTGAAACTTAATGTTTTTAAGTATGAAATGATAAGAAATAAAATTAAAAGGTTGGTTTGAACTTTTGAAAAGTGCTTCGTCTTATACTTAAAAATGTAAAGTATTTTAGAAAATAAACACTTTACACCCTGCTGTATGTGGAGTTTTTTTTTTTTTTCTTTTTACTGATAGAGGAGTGAAACAAGCTGCAGGAAGTCAGGATCTGGACCAAATCCTGCTGAGCTCCACAAAGCTTGTTTTGTTGGCATGGTGGGTAACACACTGTTGGACATGCAGCATTTCTCTATAATTGTGCTGTCGCAAACTTGTTATACTTTTTGCCCCCTGTGTTTCTGGAGGTGCATAAAGGATAAGGCCTAGATTGCTGCACTTTCTTGAAAACAAATAATGCACTAATGCATTTATAGAATAAGGCAAACATGTGAAAAAAATGTAAAATAGTTATTGTCGAAATAACAAACCAAAACCTCAATGTATTTTATTTCATATTTTTTGTGATAACCCAACACAGAGTAATGCATAAATGCAAAGTTCAAGCAAATAAGTGGTGATTTTGAATTTATTTTTCGAAATGAAAAGTGATGACATGTTTATTTTCCCACCTCTTTATATTCACACCTCCAGTACAATCAGCTACCTTCAAAAGTCCACTAATAAGCAAACAGAGACTACTTGTGTGATATTTCATTTCAGTAGAAACACATATTGTTGAACATTAGAGAACATACAGCACTCTGATGACCAAGAAGCATCGCAGGCAGGTCAGTTGTAAAGCTGTTTGAATCACAATTAACTCATAAAGCTCTTTACCAAACAGTGATTATTTCACATTTTTCAATATATATCCTGATAAAATAAAAGAGTTGTACAGCTGCAAGCCTTGTTGGTCCACCGGGTTTGGAGAGCATGAAACATTGTTAGGGTTAAGCATAGGAAATTCTACATTTAATGAAAAACTAACAATGAAACATGGTGATAGGGGTATCATGGTGTGAGGGTGTTTTCTTCCATCAATGACAGGGAAGCTGGTCAGACTTAATGGTAAGATGGGCAGTAATCATTGCAAAGAGGCTGCAAAAAAAACAGACCATGTAGGGTGGAGATTCACCTTCCAGCAGGGTGATGACGCTACAGAGATAGCCAGAGCTTAGTACATGCAATTCGAAGGGCCTAGTCAAAGTCCTGGAACAAAATACCACTAAGAAGCTGTGCAAGATATAAAAAAAAACAAGATGTTCTCAGACAATCTCCATTTAGTATGACTAAGCTTGAGCTATTTTCTAAATCTTTTTGTAGATGTGCAAAGCTGGTGGAGACATAATCTAAAAGACTTGCAGTTGTTTTTGCTACAAATAGTTGGTTTTCAAAAAATTACCCTGAAGGGGATGAATGCAGAAGCACTTCACAATATTCAGGGAATCTTTTGTAAAATGAAATATTGCAAAGCATATTTCTCAGGAAAATACTGTCAAACATTTGTTTTGTTTTTTTCTTTTTTTGTTTCACAACTATGCCCTACTTTATACTATGAAGTTTGGGGTTGTGATGCAGCATAATGCAAACATTCTGGGGCATAAATCCTCTTGGAAAGCACTGTCCTTCCATCTCTGAACGATGAACACCTTTAATCTTCTTAGCTGCCTGCTCCAGTGGGAGATGACCAAAACGAAATCTGTTGAAGACAATGTCTCTGACCATTAGTTCTTGGGAAACTATTGTCAAGGCTCCATTACGAACGTGTATTTCAGATTTTGACCCTCCAAACAAAAAAAGGAAAAAAAATGTTCATGAAAAAAACCACATCCTGAGGACTCAGAGAAATTCCCACATCCATCAAACGATGCGTTCTCTATGAGCACGACTGCGAACGTGTTCGTGCAGAGAGCTCAGCCCCTCTGTTTATATGTGCAGTGAGTACTCTTGCACGTTCTCACACACTTACACTCCCACCTCCCTATGCTTTTGCATTTTATAAACATGAAGAGTAACGCTGCACACAGTTCAATTTAAGTATACATCGGGCTCATCAGGATGAAGCGCTGCTATACTGACTGAAATCTCCCAGAGGGACCATTTAGTTTTGTGAGGTTTTCTGGCTTGACTGTCAAAAAGGAATCAATTTACATATAACTCCTCTGCAGGGGAGCTATATGTTCTTTGAATTCAATGAACAGTTAATGGTTGTATTTTTTTTTTATTCTGAATTTAAAAGAGGAAGCGTAGAGAAAAGGGATAGAAAAAGACCAGTTGATCAGGTTCAGGTTTGACAGGGTCCATATTTACCTCCTGATGAACAACACAAAGCGGTAAATGAACCGTAACGTCTTTGAGTTACATCATCAAAGCTGAATCATTAAGTCCTTCTATCTAAGCCTTCAAAGAGGAAGATAAAAAAGAAAACAAATGTCTTTAAACTTGGAGAAATATTAAATAAAAAGACCTTCATCTAATCATAAACAGGATTAATCCGGGAACCAAAACAACATTTGCATGTGTTCTTTTCAGGCTCATTAAGTGCTGAGCGCCTAGCTAGGCGGTCAAAAAGGTCAGATTAAACAGACCAGCAAGTCTACAGTCCTCCTTTCGAGACATCAGCTCCATTACCAGGAGAGGACTGTGTACTTCACTGTCTACGATCCTTAACCAAGTGGGTGGCAATAAAACACAGTTCAAGTCAGATGTTTACACACAAACAAAATCTGCATTAATGTCAGACTGAAAAACTGCATTACAACGTATTGTGGTTATGTTTCAACCAGGAAGAGGTCATTTTTAGGTGAAGCTGATTTGAGGAGGAAACAGATCGACAGTATGATGCTACCACCACCGTGTTTGACCATCAGCTCAGGATCCTGTTCTGGTTTTCTGACTGAGATTCATTTCTGAATCAGAGTCTATAGATTTCCATTAGTGTTACCATTAAGTCCTTTGCAGGAATTTAATGCCAGTGTGCATGACATTCATGTTTAGAAGGGCCAAAGTAAAGGTACCTATCCTAAGGATGCTGTATCAACTATGAAGCATGGTGGTAGCAGCGTCATACTGTGGGACTGTTTTAAAAGCACAGGATGTTGTCACAAATTTCCAATCGCTTGAACAACCCTCACATCAACATTTAAATAGTTGTTGGGTTTTCCTGCTGAAAATTGAGCCCAAGCTAACAACAAAAATGCGAATGGATAAGAACAAGGTCAAATTTTCCGGCTGGACTTTACCCAACTTTAACACGACATTTCTATAACAGAATTAGTTTTATTTGACTATAACTGTGCACACAATCAAGGAATTTAACTTGAATTTAAACTGCTCATTGCTACACATCTGTAAGCAGGATATATGTAGGTTTTGTTTTGTTTTTATAGGTTATTCTTAAAAAGCCATATCGCTGCCAGGACATCAACACCTTTAAATAAATACATCCATATCTTCAAAGTAGAGAGGGTTAGAAATTAGGGCCAGAATGATGTTAAGCATCAGCTAAAGGTAACAAAAACTAAAGCTGGCTAAGGAACAACTAATCAAATGATGCAAAGGGTTGAAAACATTTTTAAAAGATCCTCATCTTTTTCACCCAATCCAAATGATGCATTATTTATTGAATAACCAATTCATCCTCGAAAAGAGCTGTTCAAATCATTAGTTAAAAACGTGAAATTCACACTGATGATAAGCAAAAGTAAACCTCTGACCAGAACAGTAAGCATTGATTTTAACTTTCACAAACTCATACTGTCTCCTCGTCTTCTGTACTCTGTCCTTTCCTCCAGCTCCTGTTGTAAATCGTTTGAACAAACCTTTCAATACATTCAAATTTATATGAAATCATCACTCCGGTTGTTCCTTTGGGGTTTTTTAAACCATCTCAGACAAAATGGGCTTTATTTATTCTTTAGGGTTTGCATTTATACCACAGGTCCACCAGCATAATCTTTTTTGTAATCATTATCACCACATTATACAAAATAGCACAATACTGTTTCCATAAAAAACAAAAATAGACAAATACTCAGACAGATCATTTGGTACAACATACAAATTCAATACATATCAACAACTTCACTATGTTTGCCTCTTAAAAAAGGCAGATACAATAAAAATATGATCTTACTGTGGTTTTCTCTGTGATCTCCATCTTTTTGTTAAAGCTGCGATGGGTGGAGGCATCGAAAGGGAAGATTCTGCACATAAACACCTTCCTGAGTGATCACACACTGCAGGTTCATGCACAATGGGCATACTGATTTACAATGGATGCACTATATATTAGAAAAAAAAAAGATACACAGATGCCAGGCTGGAGTCATACGTATCTCCTGGTGTCTCTCTTGCACAGTATCTTTTTGAAGGACCTCCTGAAGTCGTTGTTAAAAACGGTGTAAATCAGAGGGTTCAGGGCACTGTTGCAGTAGCCGAACCAGAAGGAGAACTTGAACAGAGTGGAAGGCACAAAGCAGGATTCACAAAGAGTCTGCAGCATATACGTAAAGAAAAAGGGAAACCAACAGATGACAAAGACACCAATGACCACTGCCAGGACGAAGGTGAACCGTTTCTCACGGTTTTGCCGGCCTTTCCAGAGGCTGCCCTTGGAGTTGGGCTCTTGCTTTTGGACGCTGGAGTCCCCTGGTTTGATTTGTCTTAGTTTTGGTTTCCCCTTGTTTGTTTTCTTTCTAATGGAGCATGGATTGGTCACCTTATGGTCGGAAGATGATGACTCCTCAAGGTCTACTCCGTTGACCTCACCTTTGACCTCCTCTGCCTTCTTTTGTCCTCCCACTTCCTCCTGAAGCTCTATGGCCTGTTCACCGTTCAACTTCTTGTGACAGAGGCGATCCTTGACATCGCCTGCACCATTCTCCTTCTGGTTTACAACAGGAGTGTTGGGTGGCTTCAGCAAAGCATTTGGCCTCCGGTCTCCAGGTGGCGCCCGTGTCCTTTTTTTAGCAATCTGGTAGATCCGCACGTAGACCAGCACCATGATCACACATGGAAGGAAGAAGGAGCCAATACAGGAGGAGATAACGTACCATTTTTCTGTATTAATCTTACATGCAGGGAATTTCTCACTGTTATCTTTCCCCATAGTGATCAGGGGCGGGAAGGAGATAACTGCAGCGATGACCCAAACAATAAAGATAATGCACTTAATGCGCCGCGGCGTCCTCTTCAGGTTGTACTCAATGGCCTGTGTGATGGACCAGTAGCGGTCTAAGCTGATTGCACAAAGATGGGCAATGGATGCGGTGCAGAAGAGAACATCAAGTGCTAGATAAATCTCACACCATACCTCGCCAAAGTACCAGTATCCCATTAGTTCGTTCGCCAGGGAGAAGGGCATCACAAGGGTGGCTACCAGAATGTCTGCAGAGGCCAGGGACACCAAGAATAAGTTCTGGGGGGCTCTCAAGGCCCGGCTTGTAAACACAGCAATGACCACCAGGACATTACCAAACACTATGATTAGGATCATGAAGCCAACCAGCAGGCTTAGCGGCAGAGCTATCTGTAGGCTGTAAGGAGCCAAGCTGGAGAAGTTCTGGAAGGTGTTATTGTCATCTTCCATGGTAGCAGATTGGCCCACTTCCTGTGAGAGTTCACCTGAGGTTAACAAATACCATCCGCCAGGAAGAAGAGAACTAGTGGCTCACAGCAGAGCTAAGAGGGGAAGAGACTAAATAACTCCTCTGAGACTTTCCCGGATTTTTCCTCCTCATTGTGAGGGATATTTTTAAAGATGCCACTTTATCTGAAAAATATAACACAAAAAAGAAAACAAGTATCATCATTTTCTAATGTAACGTGTCTCATCTCTTCATCATTCCCTCTAATATGTTTATCTCAGACTACATGTTGGCACGTTTTGTGTGCGTAAAATCGAGGTAAATCTAAAGTAAAATAGTTTTTACCTTGGACGAGGAAGGACGACAGCGCCTCTCCAGTGCCAGGGCACGAAAACACTGTGAACGGGTAACTTATTCAGGCAAATCAAGAGAAGGTAAAGAAGATCCATGAGGCGGATGGAGCGTTTCCTCTGAGCCTCCTCTCTCTCCCCTCGCAATGATCCCTGCGCTGCATCTAGTTGCGCTCGGCAGCGGACCTAATAGAGCGCTAATCACGTTATCCCGGGCGCTGCCGTGTTACTGTCTGCGTGTGGAGTTTCTCTCCTCACTGCTCGCCGGAGCGCCACTCCCTCTCCTTATAGCCCGCACGCTGCAAAAAGTGTCCCGCTCGCCGGGTCACCGTGCGTGCGTCCGCAGGAGTGTCAACACTGGCACGCTGCCGCTTCTTGTTTGTCTGACAACAGCCGCATCAGCTGGAGAGGCGTTTTAAATGACATGAGATCCGAGGAAGGAGGAGGTGGTGATCGGGATCATATTTACTGGAGTTACTATTAAAGAAAGCATTGAAACACGTGGATATGTAGAAACTGGACAAATAAAGGCAGAAGCGGCTTAAAATTTGGCCAGGTTACAAGCACGTGGCACTCAAAAATAAATTAAAACCGAATAAAATATTTCAATAGTAATATATACTTTATTTACCGAGATTTATTAAATACATTTGCCAATAATAAATCACATTAAAATTCGAGCTGCGTGCGCACTCATATCTTTGAAATAAAAAGCGAGAAAAAAAAACAAGCGTTTAACAACAATATGCTTCACATTTACCCAGATGTCTCAGAAAAGGTTGAAAACCTTGAATAGATAAATAAATAATAAAAATACATTATGATCATTCCAACCTGAACAACCGGAGGAGGGACTGAGTTTTAAATCACATCACTAAAATGAATTATTGTTATTGCATTTCACATCAAAAGTTGTGTGTGTGAGACTTAAAACTCACAAATATTTGATACATAACACAAAAAAAACGTTTCTCCAGCAATACAACAAGCAGGTTATCCGGTAGAAAGTTAGAAATAATACTTAGATTATCAAATAAATAAACCTCAGAGCCTTAGCATACCAAAACCATCATTAAGAATGAACTGAACATGTTTACGGCAGTTTTTTTGTAATGCAGCTGGAGCTTATCTACTCTGTTACTAAGCAGCAGCCAGACCCACACCACATGAACATCAACAACACGACTCTGTTCAATACTGTATCAATCCTAGAAGCTAAAACTAAATATCCAGATGTATATTCTCTGCTTTTTTGTTTTTAAACTCTACCCATCATTGTTTCCTGACAGTGTGACCTTAGACTAATTTTGGGCATCTTGAAAAAGCTCATTTGTTCTCAATTTGCAAGGTATGCAATGTATTAAAATAAAACAACAACAAAACAGATAGAATATGCTGTTGTGATCATCCCTAAGATGCACCATCATGCACATATGGATCAAAAAACCACATCACAAAATACCATAAAGTTACAAAGAATGTCAAGTTATAAACTCCTCCTGGTCTCCATGTCCTGTTGGTTCTTTCACTCAGAGAGGCAATAGCAGGAATATTTAGATGCCACCTCATGATAGAGAAAAGCCTGAGGTCACCTTTCTAAAATCATGGACATACATTTTAAGCATTTAATCTCGTTATTGTGTAGCTTCTGATAATCTTGCAAAATAGCTGACCTGATGGTTGAAGTCTGAAATACATGCATATATTTTTGTGAGACAGCTGTTTTAATCTGTCTATGATCAAATGTACCTGTAAAACAAATTTCTTAAGGTACATTTTGTGAATAAAATAAAGATTCAATAGGTGATTGGTAACATCTGTAGGAAGATCAGAATAAAAATGTGCTTAATACATGATGAATTCTTTTTTTTTCTGTTTTCTATTAAATCCACTATGAGGAAAGACAAGCTGATCTACTAAGTTTGTTGTTCCATGTCACGGTGTCCTAAAAACTGGAACCTATTCTTACCGGAAAAGTTCTCCAGTGTTGCATTTCTCCTCCAGAGTTTGAATAACTCCTGTAGGGAGGACATGAAGAAGACTATGTGTGAAGACAGGGTGTAAGCCCTGCATGTCTCCATCAGATTGAACTCTGGGGAAATGCTGCCAATCTCTCGCCATTTCTGTTGCCATCCATCCAAAGGTTTGCAAATACCATGGGTGTTGATAAAGATGTATTCAAATGACCCCAAAAAGAAACCCCCAAAAATGTAATAAGATTGCAATGCAACATGTTCTAGAGCAGAGTTATATTTATTAAGGCTTAGGGTTTTCATCTGTTGCCATTAGTTGTTGGCCCACTTACAATAATGAGCCCTCACCAGCCACTTTATTAGGTATGCCTTATTAGTTCTGTCCTTTTTTTGCCCTCAGAACTGCTTTGAAGGGGCTTGTCACAAACTTTGCTCATAAAAAATCCACCAAAAAACAATGTTTTTGAGGTTGAGATAGCACAATATAGGTCAAGTATTAGTTCTGAAAGTGTTTACTTGTCCCCTTTGAACATAAACAGAGTTTTTGCACCAGAAAATCAGCAGGCATAAACATTGTTGCACACTGTCACCATCTATTGGTAAAAATGAGTCACGCATCTATTAAAGCAGCTTCAGCAGCCTTGTCTTTCACTTCAATGAACTCCAATGTTCATTTGTAGTCCAAAAAATCTTGTGTCTTAATTCCTCTGGGAATTCAATATTATATTGAGTTTATTTTCTCTCTTACACTTGACCGTTTTCTCTTTCTTTTTATACTTATGCTGGGAGTTGGCCTGGCCCATTACCTTTTTGTTTACTTATAGCAAGTATGCACAATATTACAGGGTCCTGTTATGATAAATACTCAAAACTCTTAAGTTTACCATTAAATTAAAAAACAAAAACAATGTGAAAAATACAGAAAATAAAATCTAAAAGGCCATCAGGATGCCATATCTGATTCAGAAACCCTTTGTATGCAACCAGGATAAGCTGCTGTGTGCAGCACTAAGACATTCCCTGAGTGCAAAGGAGAAGCCTGATGGATTTATTTTCACAAGTGAAGCATTACTGCTTTTGCTATAGTGCTCTGACTGAGATATGAACTTTATTCAAATTGATTTGTTATATTTTAAATGCACTAAACAGTAGATGGAAATGAGGGGAAAAAAGTAAACAAAAAGGGAGAGAGATCAGATAAAAAACGTTAAAAGGAAAAAAAACAGGACAGAAAAAAGAAGCTGGGAAGAATCTCAGATAACCCTATAAATTTTGCTAGTACAGCTGCAGAAAGAGAGAAATCAAGAGAAAAAAAATAAGGGGAAAAACAACAAATGTACGTATAATAACAATTTCACAGACAGGAAATGTTACTAATTCACATTAGTTTTACTAAGTGGTAACTGCAGCTCAACAGAGTAAATCTACAAGCACCTGAATTCAAACACCTGTGGGTGAAAGTGTGCTCTCACTCGTGTATTTACATTTTATCTTATTGTCTACAGTGAAGTAGCCAAATTTACTACATTTAAACATTGGCTGTTATCTCCTGTCTGCCTGATAAACATGTTTTAACTTTTTTTCCAGTTTAATTTCTTTTTGACGAATTTCTCTTTTGTGTAGGGTTCTATATCTGCCACTTTAAGGGTTGCTGATCTGTTTTTATTGTTTTTTACTTAGAAGGATAGTAGTAGCCCAATCTGAATCTGACAGAGCACCTCCAGAGGCAGCAAAAGATTGGGGTAATGGTAAAGAAGGCTTCCAGCTTCATAAACCTCATCCACATTAATAGGCATGAAAATATATGAGGCACCATGAAAATAATTGACCTACTATGTAAGTGTGCCTACTGTAAAAGGGTGCTCAAAAGCCGATTGATATATTTCCTTCAAATATTGAAATATATAAAATAAACAGTGATATAAGATCTATAATAAAATGTAAACAGATTATCAAATTAGTAAAACTGATGTTGTTTTACATTTCTATTTCGAGAGATACATGTCTCATTTTTACTCCATACAGTTCAAATATACCGAAAAAAAATTATTAATTGACTGAAAAGAAAAACTGAATAAAATTCAGCCAGGTGTAAAATAACTGAACTTTACTCTCGGTCCTTTAACGTGCCCAAACTTGAAAAAGTGGTGGACCATGGTAAAGTCCACCAATCATTTAGGTTTAATCAAATGTGATCATGAGCATCTAAAGCATGCAAAATCCAGTCGACATTCATAATTTAGGACTGTCATCTCCAATGTCACCTCACCCTTTAGATATCTGCTTCAAGTTTTAAGCGCCTCTTTTTTTGGCGCGCTGTGGCTGCTTTGCGGTGTGACGTGACGCACACCTGTTCCCACGGAAACGGAAAGGTTTTACGCACCGACCCTGCTCACCCCACCCACAGTAGCAGCGCTAATTGACACGAAGGCCCCCTGGCTGAAAACACAGCTTTAATGGATTATTAGAAATTCAGCCGCCTCTCAGATGAACCGCTGCTGCAGCCATCAGCCAGATAGTATTTCACAAACGTGTAGGGAGGCTTTTAGCTGAAGCGTTGGATATTCAGATCGCCCACTCTGTTAAACCCAGAGGGAGAGAAAATAGAGAGATCAACTCAGGTTGATGCATCCCAGGAAGTTTCCCGGTTCTCTGTGTTCAGGAACCGATGTGACAGACTGTTTGTGGACAAACAGTCATGGCTGATGCATGGGGGCGAACCAAAAGCGCAAGGATACAGTGACACCTGTCGTCTCCAACTAGAGCCGCTGAGCTCCGGCTGCAGGAGTCCGGGAGAAAAAATCAACTCTACAGGCGGATGAAGTGAAGGCCTGAGCCTATTATTATACAGAGTACAAACGTAGCAAGGATCAGAAACTGAATTAATTAAAACGATAAATATACTATAGCCTTTTAACCTTTTTTATTAATGTGTGTTGACGGGTAAAATCAAAAAGAACAACGGACTTTCGGCCTAATGTTGAAAAAGAAAAAATCTCGCCCTGCATACTTTCAGAAAATGCATTGACCAGCAGGGGGCAGTGTTTATCTGATGTCAGCGAAGCGCTCCATCGACAGTGACTTGGAAAATGATTATGATGAAAAACTTAAACATTTCACGTGGTGAAAGATATTTAAAGGCTTATATAAATTCACTAAGCATGGAGCAAAAATATATTAAGTCTTTATTTCTTCTAATTGTGATGATTGTGGATTACAGTTAATGAAATGTCTCAGAAAACTTGTATGAAACCCAGATTTCCCCAAAAATATTTTCAACAGAAATGTTGTGCTTCTAAAAGGTTTTAGGTAAATTTATATTTTCTGATAATATTTGTCTTGGCCTCCTTTTGCATCAATGCAGAATTTAGGTTTCAGCCTTTGCTATATTTGAGGGAAGCCCAGGTACGTCTGCCAGATCGTCTTTAGGTCTCTTATCGACTTTCTCTTGATAAAGAAAAGCTCCAGAGAATCAGGCCAGTTCACTGGCTAATCAAGCACAGTAATACTATGTGCAGAGCTTTTTGTTTCTTTGTAAGTGTGGCCAGGTACCAGGTCCAACTGGAAATTAAAATCAAAATCTCCATAAAGCTCATCAGCAGATGGAAGCATAAAGAGCTCTCAAATGTCCTGGCAGGTGACTGTGTTGAGTGTGCATTTAAAAAAAAAAAAAAAAAGTTGACCAATTCCAGCAAATGAATATTATCCAGGATCATGACTGACTGTGTAAACTTTACACAGACCTGCAGGCCACCTGGATTCTGTGCCTCTGTCTTTCTCCTCGGGGAACTTGATTCCAAATTAAATGCAAACTTCACTTTATCTCAAAAGAAGATGTTGAACCACTGAGCAACAGTCCAGAGGTCTTATTAATAAAATACTGTATAGGATCCAGACTAAAAACGTGTGTACTTCCACAGCTCCCTTATCCAAAAAATAAAAATGAGATTTATAAAACCAAATGGATGCTCAGGAGCAAGCAACTTTCCTTTATAGATCACATACACAGCTCAGTGTTTGTGGACAAGGTTCTTCCATGTTTTTTACTCTATACGCCCTCATTCAAGCATAAACTACAACTTTTTAGTGTTTAGAGTCCAATGAACCTAAATAAAGACAGAACACTTATTGTTCCCTAATGTGTAATAAATGTACATGATATATGAGTTTCCCGATCTTATTGGCAACAGTTCCTTTTAGATGCATCTGTGATGGTGAAAATATACTGACACAATAACTACTGTAGATGTCTCTTCAGTAGAGTACCTGACTTTATTTTACTCTCTCTAAGAACAATGCTTTTTACATGCTATGCATTACAGTGGGGAAAATAAGTATTTAGTCAGTCACCAATTGTGCAAGTTCTCCCACTTAAAAAGATGAGAGAGGCCT
>JAUZNJ010096813.1:0-15769 GCA_034780135.1 Jordanella pulchra
TGTTGTGATTTGGAGCTTTAGAAATAAACTGAATTGAAACTGAATTGTAAAACTCCAAAGCTTGATGTTCTTCAGCTGGATGCTTTTTTGATTGTTTTTTGCTACTTTATTTCAACAGCAGCTCGATTTCTGACTGTTTTATTGAAGAACAAATGAAACCAGAGTCCTCTGGATGCAGATATGTCAGCTGCAGGTGTAGTGACTGATAGTTCTGTCATCAGAAAATAAAAATGTTACTTTTAATTGAAGAGTGTCATTACATATAATTGTGACAGTGTGTGGTCCTGTCTCTATGCCTCCGTCTGATCATGCGCCTTGGCTGCATGGCCTAGGGGATATCCCTTTGGCTAACTGGTTAGCGTGCTTGACTTTCACCCGGGAGTCTGGGGATGAAATCCTGCCAGGGCCCTCTGTAGTTTGAACCTTGCCACATAATGATGTTGTCTAAAGAAATGGACGATTGTTTGCAAGTAAAACAAATGTGGTGAAAAACTAGGTTTGAAAACAGCTGATTGAACAAGTCTCCTAGTTAGTCTGGAGCCCTCGGGATATTTGTTACCTAAAATGGTGAATGAGACATTTTCTCCTAAATCGCTCATACAAACACTAAAGAACAAATTTCAACAAATAGCTCTTGAATGAAACAAGTGAGCATCTCTTGTCGCCACATGCCAGTCAGTGACTGGGTGCAGTCAGCTGGATTTAACATTCTGAATTGTCTGTAAACTTCCCTGCAAACACTGATACCTTTGTGTAATGTTAGTTTAATATCCTCCAGTAAAACTTTAGGGAAGAAAATGTGGAAAGAAATATACACAAAAAACTGGACATTGAAACCAGTATAAATAAATAAAACTTTATTTTCCCAAAATGTTATGTACAGTTATAATGCTTTCTGTTTTGTACATCGTGAATTTTTCTAAATGCCTTTAAGGCACAGAGACAACCAGGCTGCTAACAATGGTTTATTATGTGCTGCCATGACTGGACATGTAAACATTTCAATGAGCATATTAAACACCTTCTTTGGAAACCAGGAACACCAATGGGAGCACTTCTAACATCACACAAAGATGGTCTGGAAAAAACAAAAAAAACTCAAAGTGATCAATTTAACAGCAGATGATCCTTCAGGTCGTTTCCAGAGGAATTCTGGGAACCTTTCTGAGCTGGATCCTGGGCTGAAGACACTCTGGATGAAGATGTTTGTTATGGTAAAAACTTTCACAGATCGCTGCAGGTTCTGTTAAGGGTTTGATTTTGTTAAAGGTTATAATCATTCTAAAATTTAAAACAAAAACCTTGTTAAGGATCCCTGAAAATGAACAGAAAAATAAAACAGGGTATCAAAAACTCATACTATTACTCTTTAGTTTCCTTTTTTTAGTTAAAGTCACACATTGGTTGAGTAAATAGGAAACAGAATCCCTGAACAGGAAGCAGTTCTTTGGTTGTGGACAGCGACGCTCCAGAACCTCCCATAAAGCAGCACGGCTCGGTTCTACTGCAGAGGATGGCATCAAGTCAGGCTCTCTATTCTAACAACCATCAAGTGTCCATCTTCTCCTGCTTCTTAAAAAGCTTCATGAGCTGGTAAAACCTGTGTGCGACCTGAAAGAGAAAGAAGACAGGTCAGCAGTTTTAACCAGATGTTAACATCTGTCCTGATGGGGAAGAAAAGATCCGGTATCAGAGAAAATGGGCTCGATCCAAATTTCAGTTAAAGAAAATCCGTTTGAAAACTGGTTTTAAAAAAGGCTTTGAGAGTAACTTATGAATATTTACATTCATAAAACTCAGCCTCAATCGCACCGAGTACATCAGAGCAGTCCTTCCAGTCTTTGATGATAAACATCTGGACACCATGACTGTTTACAACCTGCTGCGTTTGGCTGGATATCCTCGCCTGCATGTGGTTCCTGCAGCTCTTGTTAATTTGGGCCAAATCTGACAACAACAGGAAGAGCTTTGCTGACGCTTTAGGTGCCATTCAGCTCAATCTGGGATAAATTAAAACAAAATATATTTCATTTTTTATTTTGGTCACTGAAACGTCCCTGGGTCAGAACATAAGGCCGGTTAGAGCAGTAGGCGCCTGCAGACAGGTTGTAAGTGGGGGTCAGTCGGTGGAACTCCCTCTGCTACCCACTTCTCACAGAGGGTCGGCCATATTAGTGCCGTCTGAAACCTGATATATACGAGGGGCTTCTACGGCCTCCACAGCGAGTGAGGATCTGTTTCCCACTCATGCAGGACGGGACGTAACTTCCACACATTGACTGCGTGAAGAAACATCAACAAGTACTATGCATCATAAGCTATAGAGATCATTCTGTTAAAGCTTAAATGTTTTGACAAACACCGTTTGTTACAAATAAAGTCAGAAGTGAAAACTTTCAAATGCTTTTCTTGATCTAGTGAAGTAGCCTCAATGTTTATTTCATTTACTGGTTAAAACCTAAGTGCTTATAAAAACAAACATCCTCAGAGTCTGTAGACGTATTAATCCAGATGAATGTTTGCATGAACAAGGGGTCACTGACCAACCGCTTTAAATTAACAGTGGGTTAATAGAAATAAACATGGATGATGTTTAGATCGACTCACCTGCTCCGACGGCTTGTTTAGTTTCTCTGACAGCGTAGAAAACGTCTCTCTAGAAGCTCCTTTGGTCTTCAGGTACATCAGAATACTTCGATCTTCCTCTCTAAGGACGACAGGCTCAGCATCAGCCTCTACTAGCTTAGATGTTGCACACATCCAACATGGCATCTATACAGCTCAACACTGCGTTCACATCAGTAGGAACTGAAAAGAAGTTCAGCAAAAAGGACCAAAACAAGAAGAAAGTCTGAGCTGGTTTAGAAGAGAAGCTTCATTTTTGCTGAAGTGTTTTATGACCTTCTGCTGGACAGAAAACTTTACCTGCTTCAGACGGCGGCTTGTTAGACCAGTAAACTGAACGAAGGAAATAAGCTTGAAACAGATGCTTTAAATGAAGGAAGCAGCGTTCAGACCAACAAGGTTCATCCAGTTGCTTTCTTTCTGTTCAGAGTTCAAATGTTCTTAAAGCTCTCAAACTGCAGATGTTTTTATAAACATCCAATTCAACACCAGAACAAACCCTGGAACATGTTTCTCTACGACTGATGTGACGAAACACAACAAACACCAGGAGGTTGGTTTCAAAGTTTAAACAATATGTTCCCAAAAAAGCTGTTTGTTGCTTCTTCTAAAAACAACTTTAAAACAAACCATCCAAGAGTCAAATCCCTCCAATAACCGCAGAAAGAAGAGAACATGAGAAGGAACTAAAACCCAAAGGAGTAAAAACCACCAATAGCTTGTATGGTGATGACATCACACCAAGCTCCGCCCCCGATCACTGACCTGGTCCATGCCATCACCACCTCGCCCTTCTTTCTGATGATGTTCTTGGCCGACAGGCTGCTGGGGGACAGAGCTGGAGGCGGGAGCTTCTCCTCCTTGAAGCGCTTGGCTCTCAGCTTGTCCTGGCATCTTTTCCGTTTCCTGAGTGGGTCACAGCCTCGGGGGGGTTTCTCTGACGAGCTGCCCGTGTCGATGGTGAGGCTCCTTTCTGACTCGGACACGTTGGCTTCATCTCTGCCGGAGTCATAGAGTAGTCCTCCTGGTTCCTGCCGTCCTTTAGGAGGAGTTACTTCCACTCTGAGCTCCGTCTGATCGCCGCCTGTCACACTGTGGGAACCTGGAGACGTGGGCCTTAAACTGTCCTCTGCTGGCGTCACGGCAGACGCTCCAGGAGGCTCTGGTTGGTGGCTGGGCGGAGCCAGTGACGGTTCAAGCATGCAGCCACTGCTCTGACCTTGTTCCATCAATGTCTGGCTCAAGCTGTCCTCAGCGATCAGGGTGGTTTCTGCAGCGACGCTGATCTGACGGATCTTTACGACAAAGTGATCGTTGGACTTCTCCATGACCAGCGCCTGCATGGGAGCATCAGGCTTGAAGCCCAGAGCAGCCGCCTCTGAGGCGGTGCTTTCTCTGGAGCTGCAGCTGGAGTTGTCCAGAGCCAGATGGATGTCCTGCTCCGTAGCGTCCTCCCCGTCCAGCAGGGCGTCCTCGCTTATGTGTGCACTGAGAACGCTGTCTGGAGTGGACATCATCTGTGTCCCCGTGTCCGCTGGCTGCAGGAAACTGAGGTGGCTGTCGGATTTAAGAGGCGACGGGATGGTTAGAGACACGGCCAGGTCTTCAGCTAGAATAGAGTAGGATCTGTCAGCTGCCAGGCTGCTCTGCAGCAGCGATCTGGTTCCAGACGGGACCTCTAAGAGGCAGCTTTCATCCAACAGTGCTGGGTTCAGGGGGGTGTGATCTTTGGGACATGGAGACGACCTCTTCCGGGGTGAAATGCTGGACCAGGTAGCGATGAGTCTGGCTGACGCGTCGGGCTTGGACGGCGTGGCGAAGCCGAGGAATCTTTCCCCGTCTTTCCTCGGCGTCCCAATGGACCATGAGGCGCCGTCTCCAGGCAGCCCGGTGCTTTCCAACAGGTCAGATCCCTGTAGAAGACACTTGAAGATCTCTCCCATCTGAGAGTCTCGGACCAGATTGAACGTCAGGCTGGATGCCTGCTGCTCGGTCAGAAGCTCGAAGTCGGTTTTATCGAGCACGGAGCCATTTTGAGCGATCACCATAGGACATGTTTTATGTCTGTCGGAGGGTGTGGGGGGGTTGAAATCCACAGAGGTTTCTGGAGGATGTGTGTTAGGGGTGGGGTCCGGTTCGGTGTGAGACATTCGGATGTCTTTTCCTCGGCTTCCCAGGCCAGTTCTGTAAGGGACGGCCGGACTCAGGCTGGACTGTGGGGGGGGACGCTCGCTCTGCTTGTTGACAGGAGCCTGTTGGGGTTCAGCTCCCACTGGAGCGGACCTCTTGTCTTCAGGGGGGGTCCTCACAGGTTGGCAGAGGCTCTTCAGCGCTGTGTGGATGTCGATGAACAGGTATTCCACCTGGACATCTACAAAGTCCCACAGCTTCTGCTTCAGGTTGGCGGCTTGCTGTTCAAAGATGCGTTTCACTATACCGTTATTCAACATCTTGCTAAACACCGATGCTATTAGCTTCCTTAACTTAGACTTCAGCTCCTGAGCGTCGCTGCAGATTTGGTCAAACTGAGCGCCATCCACAAACTCTAAAAAAGACTTCTGAAAATTGTCCATCACTCCACAGAAGCTCTTCTTAGGGAAGGTTTTATGAAGCTTCATGTATTTCTTCCTCATCTCTGTGCGAACCAGTTTGAACGTCTCCATTATTTCTTCCACGGTTGAGAAGGACGCTTTGCTCGCTGCTGGACAAACGGTCTTAAAACGACTTCTGGGACTGTGTGTGGAGACGGCAGAGGAACCCTGAGCTTCCTTTGATGCAACCCGACGTTCTTCAGGTTTCTTCCTTAGAGACGTGGAGCCGGGCTTATTCCTGGCCGGCTCCGTTAGCTTCGCCCTCTTGCTGATGTTTGCCTCGTCGCCGTCGCTTAAAATCTCCCCTTCTTCCAGTTCGGTGCTAAAAGGACTTGAGGTTTGCTCAGGCGCCGTGTTCACTGCCTTCTTTTCATCTCGATGAGTCGGAGGACCTGGATATTTGTTCTCCTTGTTAACATCCAACTTCTTTGAGTTGGTTTCAGCAACAGTAGCAGAAAAATCTGGAAAGAGAAGAAAATGTCAAATAACCAAGCAAATAAGTTGATGATGATGATTTGAGCCCCCAAAACTCCACAGAACACGACGACTTGAGATTAAAGCTTGAATCAAACCATGACCAAAGCATGAGCGGCTCTGGCTCTGGACGCCACGTTTAACGTCAACATGAGCAACAGTTCAGTAACCAGGCGGTGAACTTTACCTTTCTGGAGACTCTTGACATGTCCAAGCTTGCCGTGCACATGGAGGACGCCTCTCTTGGCCGTCTGTACGGGGCTCCGGAGCGGGCTGATGGCGTCGGGGATTCGTTTCAGGTTGTTCAGCGTGTGCATCATGGAGTCCTCATCAGGAGGTAACGCCACAGAGCTGCTCATCTTCTGCGGTGTAACTCTGGGGGTTCTGGGCGTCTCCTCAGTTGTACTGCTAACTTTGGACACCCCCACACAGCTAACTGAAGCCCCACTAGTGGCAGCCCCCCCATCGCTGCCGTCTACGTCCGTCGGTGTCGTGAGATGAATGGCGTCCTTTAGACCGGACCCCCCCTGTGGAAGCGTGTTCAGACACACAGAACTGGACACTGGATCCCAGTCGTCGGTGGTCTCCTGTTGACCAGGAGGATCCTTCTGTTCGGCGGCGCTGGTTGAAGATGGAAGGCAGAGACCTTGCTGACTGCTCCCAGGTGAAACAGCCCGCTGACACTGCTGATCTTCACCTGCCGTCTCCTCCATTACGTCCTCGCTGTCCCTCCTGTCCTCTGGCGGAGGCAGCGCTGCAGCTGGAGAAACAGGCGGTTCCTCTGGAGCGACCACGGCCGCAGGAAGGTCGGCGCCGTGCTCCTGCTCAGGGGTTTGCACAAAGATGGACGGAGATGTGCTGCTTAGCTGCTGCCTCCCTGTGACCTCCAGCTGGGCCTGTTCAGCCCTGTTGGTGCTTGGGCTCCGTGTTCTCTGGGGCCCCGTCTGCTCGCCCTCGGCTGGATCCTGGGCTCGTTTCCCCCGATGTTCTTCCTCCTTCCTTGGATCTACCCTAACATCTTCTTCATCACACTCGTTGCTGATCTTCTGGTTTGTTGGGGGTTCCTCTGTGGATCGATCCACAGCATGTCCTGCTTCCAGCTCGCTGCCGTCTACCTGATCGATGACACACATGTCCTCCATGTCAGGCGGCGAGTCAGCTCCAACATGGCGGTCTGGACTGCTGTCTCTGGGTAAACTGGGCCTTTTGATCGGTGACAGGGTTAGATTCAGCGTTTCCATAAAACACAACTTCCTGTTTGAATTGTGGTCCACAGAGATATTTGCTGCTGCAGGTGGTTCATCAGGTGAGCTTCTGGCAGCTTTAGGATTCCTCTCCCGTCTTCCCTCCTTACATCTGTGCTTCCTCTGTTCTCTGTCAGTCTCCCTCTGGCTGCTTCTCCTGCGATGTCGCCTGCTGGCTTCACTCGTACACCTTCTATCTGCGCCTCGCTGTCGATCCGTTTCTCGGCTCTTGGCTCCATCATCGCAGCGTTTAGAAGACTGATCTGGAGACGAGCTTCTCTTGTCCTTTGAGCTGCTCCGCCGATCGTATCTGTGGTTTTTAGGAGTTTTTCTGTACTCGGTAGTGCAGCTCCTTCCTGGCCGGTAATCAGGAACTTTATGAAGCTCCAGAGAAACCATGTGAGCTTTTTCTGAGCTTTGAGCTTTACGCTCTTCCTTTCGGCTGTCAGAGGAAGCTGCAGTGTACGGAGGTGAAGAAGCTGCAGCTCCATCCGACCGGCAGCGTCTCTCCGCCGTTTGTCCGTTCCAGTCTCTGGGCCCCCGGTAGCCGTGCGCTCTGCTCTCTCTGTCCTCTTTATGGGCCTGCTTGTGCTCGGACTCCTTTCTATGATGGGAACAGTTTCTAAGCCTCCCGTCTGCTGCCTCGGGCAGTTTGTGGTTCTCATGTTTCTCCTCCTTGTCTCTGGACTTGAGTCTTTCTGGTTCCGTCTGTTTTTCAGTCGCTTCCTGTTGTCTTTTTGGACGGAGAGCAGATGAAGGGTTTATAGATCGGCTGAAATCACAGGTCTCTTTTATTGAGGGCTGAGAAGCGTCTGCTGCAGGAGGCTTCTCCTTAGACTGGGGAGGAGGGGCTCTTGTTGAGGAGATGTGATCGCTCACATTTGGATCCTTGATACTTTTCATCTGAGGCCGATGATAGTGATGAAATCCTAAAGTCCTGCAAAGCATAAAAACATCAGATGAATTTCTGCGTCTTTGTGTCCATTATTAAACGAATCCACGTCCGGTGGGCCCCTGCAGAGCCCACTCTGACCCACTCACCCCTGAGTCAGCCTCTGAATCTCTGCGTCTTTCCGAAGCACTTCTTGTCTCGCTGTTCGTAGAAGTGAAGAGATGTTCTTTTTAAGACGATTGTTCTCAGTGCTCAACCCAGTGATCTACGGATGAAAGGGTCAAGAAATGCATCAGCAGATGATTTTACTATTGAACCACGACACGTTTAACCCGGAGAGCTCAGCAAATCCAAACTATTTCCAATCACTCAAACATGGTGGCTGCATAACTATGTGTCTCCTGTTTGAAGCAGGACTATTAGCCTATAAATACACCAGTGAGGATGAGAGTCGGATTTTAACAGCAGCAATGAAACACGAGCAGAAACAAACCTGGACCTCCATCTGCTTCAGTCTTCTGTGCAGCTCTTGGATCTGCTTTTGGGCTGCCTCCAACCTGGATTCTAACTACAGACACAAAAAGGAAACACTCAGTGCTGTGCAACAACAAGCATAGATCTCTGAGGTTTAGTGGAGGTGGTCTCAACAGATCCAGTTTGATCCAACATCAAAAACTGATTGAACTAAACAACCGAAATAAGAAAAGATTCAAGATGGGGAGCAGCTTAAAGTCTTTATCATCACCAGAGTTTTATACCATAGTCTAAGAGAATATATTGATCTACATGAACAGAAGCAAAGCAAACATCCTCAGAAAGCGAAGAGGACGAGCAGCAGTCTGACCTCGGTGTGCGAGGTCTCTCTGTGCAGCCGCTCCTCTGCAACTAGATCTTCATAGAGATCCATGGAGTCCTTCAGCCCCGAGCTGCCAGAAGGAGAGCGCTCTGGAAACAAACAGCAGAGCATGCAGTTTAAAAAGCACAAAACATCTCATGTGTTGGAGGTTGAAGGACATCTTTACCTGGGTTACTGCCGAGATCCAGACCTTCGTAGATATCCACCGACTCCTCGTCAACACAGGGAGCTGCAGCTGTGGATGAAGCACATTTTATCGTTTGGGTACAAATAAGACGAAACAAACCGTTCCAACAATGCAGAACATTCAAAGGGAAGGGAAGGGTGTACCAGAGAGGAAAGGATGTGATGAAGCCTGGAGGAATAAGGAGGAAAGAAAGGACACAAGGTAGGGAGGGAGGAGGGAAGGAAAGTAGGAACAGGAGGAGACGCAGATGAAAAGGAAGAAAAGAAGGAGCTTTGATGATGGGACAGAAAAGATAACCCAGAAAACCAACAGTCATTAAACTATGTTTGTTTGTTGATGTTGAAAGTCACACTTTTACCCGATATGTTCAATTTAAGCACCAGTGAGTTTATTATGTAATCAATTAACAGTCAAACCAAATGAACCATCCTCTCAAGAATAAAGATAAAACGTAGACTTACAACCACAGGCGGCACTGAACTCCATCCTTTCAAATCTCTCTGCTTTTAGTGATAACCTGAAAAAAGATAGTATCAAGATTTTAGTAGGAATCCTAAAAAATTCAGAAGAACAAGTCATGTGGAAACTGATCTGGACCAGAGGACTTTATTCCTGCCTGTTTCAGCACATCTGGACTAAATGACAGCATAACCTCCAGTTTAATGAAGGAAGGAGGGTGGAAAACTAACACATGTAGGACAGAGGGTCCCTCCTCATCTATGAGGCTGAACACGACTGTCATCTGAACAAATATGGCAAAAATAAACAAATGACCAACAAAGTGATTAGTTGTGAAATAAAATCCAGACCAAAGCGAAAGAAAGAAATGTTAGATAGTCTAAGTATTTCCAGTGGACTGAAGGACAAGCAGCACAAAAGGCAGAGAGCTGCTCGATGGTTTGCTTTCTTTATATCCTGACTTTAAGGTAAACCACTGAGGGAAGGAAGAACATCTGTCTGCAGCCACAGAGGATGTGGAGCTGAAGGACAGGCTGGTGATGGACACCAGGTTCACCAACTTCTACAAATGTTTGCAGACTGTTTGCAAATAACACCGAGAATCCGGGAAACAAAGAGCCAAACGGTTTTCTGCTCAGCCTTCTTAAACTGGAGATAAAACAAACTAAAACCGCAACACAGACCAGCAGTGAGAAGTTTAACTTACTTTCCTCGGCTTTCTTAAGGGCTTTGTTTATGTCTCCAAACGTAAAGTCGCGCCAACACTTCATTACACAGGAAGTAACGACATTTTCCCGCGGTCTGACACCGTTCTCACGGCTGCGCTGCTCTCGTCCTCTAACTGGTTTGAACAGGAATAAACTTCCCAAACAAAGTCCAGGTTGGGAAACTTCAGCTGCTTATAGACTCGCGAGGCTCTCCTGCGTTTGGCATTTTCTGCCAAAAAAACCAGAGCGAAGAGCAGAAAGGCTGCAGGAGGAGAAGAAGAAGAAGAAGAAGCTGCTGCTGCTGCTGCTGCTCAGCCTGAAGGGGAGCCTCCTTCCGGTGCGTCATCAACGCGCGACAGAGGGAGGGACCAGGGGGCGGAAGTCTACCCGGAAACAGTCATCGGTTCGCTCACATGTGGATTTTAACTGCAGTGGTTGAAACGTGTTTGTGTTACCGGAGCTCGCGATGACCCGCGCGGTTTGCTGTAAATCAGCGAACTGTTGATTTTTGTAAAGCGACTAGAACTGGACCGGTACCGGTACCAGTGATGGAGAACCTGGAAGTGAACCTGTCATCACTGACCATCATATCCAGACATGTGGACAAGAGTCAGAATCAGATCAGCCAGTATCTGTCCAAACAGGTAACTTGACCTCAGGTTTGCCTTCAGAATCATCTTGATTGTGCAGGTCGGACTCCAGAAGGTACCAGAAACTTTCTCCAGAACATTTGGTCCATTTTGACAGTTCAACAGGACGCTGCTACTGTGGGCTGTTTATTCAATGAACCATTAAATGCCCTCCTCGGCTAGCAGTAAAGCCAGCGTGATATTTGAGCCTAGTTAGATCTCAGTGGAGTCACAGGTACCAGAGGATGTGGTGAGGAAGGATCCATGGTTGTTGTTGTTGTTCATCCTGGGATCTAATTCCTGCAGCTGAATCCATGGCTGCCAGATGTTGGCCTGATTCTCTGAGCTGCAGCTGTTTTCCTCTGATGCTGAAGTCCACCTGCCATTCAGCAAACATTGCTGAGAAACAATGTTTGGGCGGTTTTATTTTATTTTTCTCTATGGTCACTTTGTAACATCAGCAATGTGTTTTTATTGGAAGGACGTCAAACCTCAGAGGAGCAACAGCTTCTGTCTGTCCATGTATGCAGCTTCACTCTAACCTCCTTTCTTTCCTTCCTACGCTGACTTTGAACTTCATCAAGGCCTGAAGCTTTGCTTGGTTTACATGGAGCTGACAGGCTGTCCTCCCTTCCTGCAGATATGGAGCCACCAGGACAGGCAGAGCATTCTAGAGTGTTTGGCTCAGCTCCTCTTGGAGAAGGACTACACTCTGCTGGTCGCACGTCACGTCCGCCCGCTGATCCTGGACCTGCTGGAGCGCAGCGCTGAGAGGGTCAAAGCCGGCGGCAGGATCAACCACGACCTCCATGAGCGCCTGTGTGTGGCTCTCAGTAGACTCCTCAGCATCAGCCCTGATGCCCAGGCGTAAGTTCTCTCCGTCATGCTAGCTGTGGGCTCCACAAAGCCGAGCCAGTAGAAACGCTGACCTCCCTCCTCTCCTCTACACAAGCTTCGCTGTCAGGTACTTCAGCACCGCCCCCCCGGTGTTCCAGAGGCTGTTCTTCACCAGCGAACAGTCGTCCGCCGTCCAATATGGCCCCAGGAGAATGAAGCTCCGGGACCTGATGGCGGCCACGCTGCGCTTCCTCCAGAGCGACCGCGCAACGTTTCGGATGCTGTGGGACTGGAGTCCCTGCGTCTCACAGCTACTGACCAGTGATGTCATGGTCCGGGGGTGGGTAGACTGGAAATATATTTCTATCTTTTTGATTTCAGTCATTTTCCAGAACCTGTGAAATCAGCACCTGGAGAATTAATCAGATATTTTAATGATCTGCAGCAAATTCAGCTCCTGGTTGAGGATTCCTGAGAGACAGAGAGCAGAAGGACGAAACAGTCGCATGTAATCAGCTTTAAAACTGAATATCAGCCATTCAACCAGTAGAAGGTGGATTGTTTGATGACAGAGATGCTGCTAACTGATGCATGAGTCTGAGAGAAGCTGAAGTAAAAGTGTCCATGGAAGGTTTTAACCTTTCAGAAACTGATCGCTGGATTCAAGTCAGTTTTACATCTGGAAAAAGTTAGAAAAAATGTTTATGAAATCCACAGAGGTTCTGCAGAACGAGGATAAAAAGATCCGATTAATCAAGGTTTACATTTTGTCCCCTTTGTGATCAAGGGCCAAACTTTGAACATCACTGCTGGATGAACATGTAACCCAGAAAGCTGGCTGGGTTCCTGCAGCGATTGCTTAGGAGATGATTTAAAGGAAAAGACTTTGATCTGATGAGCAAACATGACAACATCAGTCAGCTTCTTATCTGTGGCGTCCTGATAAACCTCATGTAGACCATATCGCAGTGAGTTTGTATCGCTTTACTGATGAAACCAAATACACACGAAAAGCAGAGAGGAAATAAAGGAGCCCAGCAGCAACATGTCTGCGTTTCAGAGGAGCTTCATCATCAGTGAACAGGTTCAATGGTTCTGACCCAGCAGTGTGGAGGTCAAAGGTTCAGGGATCCGTCCAGACGGCGCTGAGATTAACCCTGGCCTTGAAACGATTCCTCCCATCGACTCATTCAGACGTTTGTTTCCCTGCAGCTCCACGGCTCAGTGTTTAGCTCTGGTCTGCCACATGACTGACAATCAGAAGGCCATCTTCCTGAGGAAAGTTCTGAGCAACGAGGAAATCCTGCACATGAAGATGAAGTAAGTGCGGATGGTTTCCTGCTACTTTCAGTGCATCTATTTCCATATTGGTTAACATCTCCGTGTTTTAGTTCTGAGATCCATTTGAACTGATCCGTCTCATGTTTGTCCAGAGCTTTGGAGGAAAGTGGTCAGATGGAGGCAGAGAAAGCTCTGGTGTTGGCCAATCCCAGGTCAGTGAGGTGGCATCAGGACGCGGCGCACAGGTTCACCAGGGGCCAGGTGGTGTCGGAGGACCTGTCCCAGAACGTGGTAGCCGTCTGTGGGGTTGTTCTGCCCAGGATGGTCCCCCGACACGTTGATCAGGTGTGTGAAGCTGCCATGGAGGAAATGTCCTGCTGCTGCGTTACTGTTTTTATTGATGTTGGTTTTTGCTTCCAGGTGGAGCCGACCAGCCTGGTCCTGGTGGAGTCCACCTGCCAGAACCTGAGGAGGCTGGCTTTGGCCGTGGCTTCCCACAAAGCCGTGCTCCTGGAGGGCCCGATCGGCTGTGGGAAAACGGCGCTGGTGGAGTTCATGGCGGCCGTGACCGGACATACCAAAGCTGCAGACATTCTGAAGGTGCAGCTGGGGGATCAGACTGACAGCAAGGTGAGAGGAAAACACCCCAGCCTTGTAAACACCTCTGTATTTGGTAAAAGTCTGAGGGCGGTGAGTGAAGGTTTGCTGTCTGCAGATGTTACTGGGCATGTACCGATGCACTGACGTACCAGGAAAGTTTGTGTGGCAGCCAGGAACCCTGACACAGGCTGTGTCTAAAGGCCTCTGGATCCTGCTGGAAGACATCGACCATGCACCTCTGGACGTGGTGAGTTCAAGGCCTGCTGAGGAAATCTGCTTTGCTTCACATAGATCTTCACCTTTAAATGACTCCTTTAGTGAGTAATTACCACTAAAAGGTGAAGCTAAACGTGTTCTGCAGATATCTGTCCTCCTGCCTTTGATGGAGAATAAGAAGCTGATGATTCCAGGACGGGAAGACTGCATCGAAGTTGCTTCTGGGTTCCAGTTTTTTGCAACCAGAAGGTGAGAACTAACTGCAGATAAGCAGTCATGGTTCAGCTTTGAGTTGTTATTCCTTTTTTCATATTTACAAACCTAGTTTTCTGTATATCTCTGTTAAAGCTCAGAAGTGATTGTTCTCTGTGCATTTAGAAAATGTTTAACAGGCCTGACTGTAAAACAAGGTAAACAGGTCTGACACCTGATGGAAGCAGTCTGTGTGGAGTTTGGTTCCTGGTGTTGCTGCTAAATCATCTGAAGCTTCATGCTTAGAACAGAGTTTAGCTTCAGACTAAAGCTAGAAGTGAGAAATGTGGCCGACAGTTTATCTGAAACAAGGACTAATTGGGGTAAATTTACAGGTTATACTACAGCAGCGGTAACTGGCACAAACCCCAGAACTCCCATGCTGCTTTGCTGGACAAGTACTGGACCAAGCTGCAGATGGGGAACCTGAGCCAAGCTGAGCTGAAGCAGGTGAGTGTGGAGAAGCTGCGTCTCCACCAGCAGGTCCATGCTCTAACTAAACCCTCCATTCTTCGGCTGCATCTGACCTTTACTGTGCTTATCGACTAATCTGTTGATTCGTTTTTTCAATTAATAAGTTGAAAGGGTTCCTTAAAGAAGATTTTTTTTTTACAGAATCAAACCAATTGAAATAAAAATGTTTCCACTTAAGGTGTTCTGGATGAACATACCGACAGACAAAAATGTTTTTGTTTTTTTTTATGTTGAATACAAAATATTTGTATTTATATGTTTCTCTACAGAAATAAAAACTGCAGTAGGTGGGTTTCTCTGTTCGCTCAATGCATGTTTTACCCCAGTTAATCTGTTCCTCCACCAATGTCTCCCCTCTAGGTTCTGGTCCACAGGTACCCTGTGCTGACGGGGGTGTCGGACCGGCTCCTGGATATCTACCGGCAGCTGACTGGAGACAGACATGCTGCAGTGGACACCAGCAGCACGGAGGCGTCCTCAGGTGGACGGCAGGACCAGGATGAAGACAGCAGCAGCTCATTGGAGGGGAGAGCTCTGTCAGTGAGGTGAGGCTCATCCATCCAAGCGCCAGAGAGATTGGGACGGTACGGGTTTAACTAACCCAGCTGCACCGCTGCGTAGTAATCCTACATGTACTGAGGATTCATTTCTATACCTGCATCCATCAATAAACATCTCTGTATTATTGTGCAATGCATCACATGCAGCAGTGAGTTGTGGGTAATATACAGTATTTCAGCCCAATTCATTTGGATGTGCGGTGAGCAGCTAAACAATGTTTAGAATCAAATCCCTTTCGTTAGACCTCAATCTTTCAGACAGGCTGAGGGAAAGCTGCTGTTCATCTTTGGATGCTCAGTCGTTCCTCTTGGATCAACGTTTGTCTGATTTCCAGTTGATTAATTCAGTCAGTAGATCCTGGATAATCCTCCAGTTTCCAAAGTGTTTATATTGGGATCATTTCTTTTTTTTTCGTTCATGAACTGTAAGCTGTGGGAACCAGAACCTGACACCCAGAAGCTTCTGATAAAAACCTTCCTATTCATATCTTCCTGTCTTCGCACTTCATGGATGTTTTAGCTCCAACATTAGGTGGATGGGAAGCTGTGGGTCAACCTGAGGTTTAAATAGACCTTGTTACTTTGTTCCTAAGGAGACAGGAGTTGGCAACTCTCCTCACTCTGATCACATCATCATAACGTCACTTCAGGCAGATCTACCAGACAAACTGAAGCTCGGCTCCTCTGGCTTTAATTAGCTTTCTGCTGCCGTGTCATTCAATGACGGATTGATCCAACTGTTCTGTGGGTGACGGGACATCACTGCTGATCTCACTCATTCAGTAACCCTTCACATCTTTTAGGTTGACTTGGTTACCATGGCTACAGATTTAGGTCATCTAAAGTTCATGCTGGTTGTTGCATCTTTTCATGCTTCCAGCTTTG
>JAUZNJ010096824.1:0-21729 GCA_034780135.1 Jordanella pulchra
CAACTATGGATAGTTGGAAAACTATGATTTCATTTATTAAGGCATAAATAGTTTTCCAACTATCCATAGTTGGGAGGATTTAGGGGCACAGAATGAGATCAATAAATACAGAATTAAATAAATAGTTGTCAATGTTTAATATAAATAAATGTACCATGAAATAATGAAATCTAAAATTAATAGATAAATGCACTATTAAATGTACCATTGAATAATAAAATGCACGATTTATTTATTTAATACATAATCAAACAATTAAATGTACCTTTAAATCAGGAAATATAAAGTTAAACAATGAAATGTCTCATTAAATATTGATATATGTTTTAAATTATGTCTGTGCAGTAATATCATCATGAAATTATTTCAACTGTCAACTTTGCTAATCAAACTAAATAGGCGGGACTAGGAAATTTTCCACAGAAACCCTAACGTCTGATTGGCAACTTTATTTTGTTTTGTCTTGGGGTTTTTTTTATTTTTGTTGTTATTGTTTTAACTTTAGAGTCTTTATTTTTTCCAAAAAAGGCAGAAATAACTTCAAAAAGGTTGTTGGAATATATTTGCAGTGCATTGGGTGAGCATCTCCATTCTTATACCCTTAATTGGTGTTAGTCTGAGGGCGGGACTAACAATGATGCTGTCTGCTTGCATCAAGCTGGGCACTGCCAGCTCTTAGATATATTTTGTACCAAAAAAGTTAATATTATATTTATTTATATAATTAATTTTACATTTTTTATCATTCCTTGGTACACTTATGTATTCAATTTACACCTTTTTATTTAATATATCATATCTATTTTATTCATGCAGTCTCCTTAACCCTCCATACCATAGAACCAACCTGTTTCTATGTGAAAAAGCATTTGACCTTTGAACCTTAATAACTGGTTGTACCACCCTGTGAAACTATAATCCCCCTCAGGAGTTTTCAAAAATCACTGTGATGATATTTGAACCTCTCTTTGTGACACAACTATTTAATTATTACCACAGTGTAGAGTTTTAAAGTGTGGACAACCTGTTGGGTTTATGTCCAGACTTTAACTTGGTCACTTCTTATTTCTTTCTAAGTCTTTTATTGTGGGCTTGCTGGTGGGCTCTGGATCAATGTATTGATGTATTTATCAAGTTCACTTGATTTAAAAGGGACACATGGTTCAGTCTAGGGATCAGAGTAAAATCAGAAATGATTAGTATTAAGTTGAAAATCTCTCAAACATCAAGAACGTTTACCCTTCTTTGTTATATGTCTTGGATTTATCAATACAGCCAATTTCAACTCTTAGCATCGCATACTTCCTGTTAGCATGGATTTTTTCCTGTTTACACAATTTACTGTTTAATATGCATTTTTTACATTCATGAATATACTTGTATGTAGAGAGAGGTTTATCACAACCTCCTAAAAAAAAGAATCAATAATATTGATGATAACATCAAAGCCATAAAGAGCTGTGGTATGAAAGTATCGCCATGACTAACAGTTATCCAAACTTGTATTGGATCGTATTTTTTAAAAAAGGAGAACATTTCATTTCTAGTCTAAAACAGATCACCCATAACTTTTATTGTCCTGTTCACAATAAACAGATTGCTGGACATTGTTCCTCTGATTTCTTACTAAATATTTAAAAAAACTCCTAAACTACATCAATATATGTCATTATTTAGTGTTTACTCTTCTTATTTTTTCCACTATTCAATGTTGTACTCTTACATTACATCATCTCAACCAGCTGTTTTGAACACATTCACTCTGCAAGCAAACCACCTTAGGGTTCAGATGACCCATGTTGAAATGTGCATTTCTAACCACGCCAGAGTAGGGTTTTTTGGGGGTCCATTTCAGGGTCTAGGATGGGATCAAACTCTGTCACATAAAGTCTTAAATAATTCTTTATCAACCTTGTTAGTAAATCCCCCATTTTAGAAATATTTCAATCAGACATGATGCTCTGATGTTTTTTTTGTTTGTTTGTTTTTATCATTTAGCCTAGGGCTGGGGAATTATTTGCATTTGATCTCAGAGACACTCAATTATTGTCACACTACATTTAACACTCTTAAGACACTAACTCTCACTTCAGCACTTTAGGTGGCAGTACTACACTTAAAGTGGGTTTTTCTCCCACAGAGAAGGGAAGAGAGTTGCAACTCACACACACTTCCATGCATGCGAGTAGAAGTAAGCATTTTTCTACACATCAATAACTACAATGGACTCTGGAAGAACAAGTTTTCAGGTTAGCATAGAAGAAGATCAACATATAATCTAAATATTTGTGGGGAAAAAAATAGTCATTTTCAATTTTTGGCAAAATTCTTCAGCCCTAATTCAGACTATGTCGTCAGACATGTTTAGTTGATATTTTAATACTGTAATTTGCATAAATTAACTTATGTTTGTTGTGTTTACCTGATAATATGAAACATTTAAATGTTATAAAAAGAGCAAAGACAAAAGAAAACCGTTTGAGCAAAGTAAACTAACTAAGCCAGCTTGTGTTTGCCTGTTTTAATGCTTTTTGTAGGAGCATCAGGTTAAAGTGGAAAACACAAACACGTACACCATCCCGGACATCTCACGCAACAACAGTGGGGAATACAAATGCTCTCTAATGGATGACCCCTCGATGGAAGCATCCAAGAACATCACAGTCAACTGTAAGGATGTTTCCTTCTTTACTTCCTTCTAGAGTAATAGTTGCAATCCGGTCACACGCCTTCATCATTATCTCTGTAATTTCCTTCGTTGCCTGCAGACTTTCTTGTTACTATGAGATAGGAAGGTGTTTGTTAGAGAAAAGGAAGCCCTAATATCTCTCTTTGCCAGACAGTCCCCTTTTGATTTGCAGAGACAAGTGTTGTGTGTCAGCCGGACAGCTACTAATAGGCTCTGCCTGTGAATCGAGTGGAAACTTGTGCGGGTAACATAAAAATGTTTCAGCCCTTACTGAACCTCTGAACTGTCTTTTCCACACTCTGTCCTCTTCAGTCCTAGATGTCAAGTTAAACCTAGATAAGACGGTCATCAGACGCACAGGCAATTCTTTAAATATAAGTCTGGACATTGATTCCTCAGCAAAACCAACTGTCTCCTGGACAAAGGTAAAAGCAATCTTCTTTAGAGGGAAGCTTCAATCGATTATGAAATGTTTGTGCTTGTTATTGAAAGTGGCGATGTTTCTATTCATTTGATGCAGGGAGGTGTTAAACTGAACAAAGAGCCCAAGAGCACCGAGCTTGCCTACTCAGACGCTGGTTTCTATGAGGTGGAGGTGATGATGGGTCCCCTCCGCAGAAAGGCATCTTTTCATCTGACTGTGGAAGGTAAGGTTTCAGGAAGTGGTTTGTTTCTCAGTTAACTGTGGAGATTTATGCTTCATCTCATGTATGGATAGAAGAAAAAACAGCTCCAGCTGAAGGTCAACTGCTAAAGACTGAAGTAAAAGAATGTTGAACATCTATGTGGCTGAAGATTTAACTGAACTGGTATTGGGTTGATACCAAAATCAAAGCAAAGAAAATGGTCAGTTAATCATCAGGGATAAAGATTTACATTTATAGTCATAACTTGTGTGTTTTCTGCATGAGGTACAAAGAGGCATGAGTAGGGTTCTGGTTTCATGCTTCAATGGATGTTTACAAGACAACCTAAAGCACCTGAGAAAATCTTAAATGACTTTATGTACCTGAAGCTTCTCACATTGTAGTACATTACAACCTCAAATTTCAATTTTGTTATTGGAATTTTATGCAATAGACACAATCCTGATTATGATTTTAAAGGAGGCAGGAAATGATAGATGCATTATGCAATATTACAACTCTGTCTTCCTTTACTCTGAAACACATAAACAGCATCCAGGGTCACCAGTTACATCATGAAGTTTAATAAATAAATTAGAAACAGTTCACATTTAGACTGTAGTTAAATCCTGATATAAAAGAAAAAACAACAAAGACGGGTGATTGGTAAATATATGGGGAGATTCAAAGCAGAGTTAAGTTATAAAATATTTCCCAAGGTCGGAACATAGAGATAGAGAGAGTAGGGGACAACTGAACTGGCACACCAGCACCTCCACATCTGCTACACCATAGCAGCTGTAAAGGAGCTGCTGAGATCAATTGCTCAGATAAGTAATCTGCTAAAATAACCACTGTTATCCTTGGAACTGATGAAAAAGTCAAACATGGAAAAGGTCAAAATTATGATCCTCCTTACTGTGACCCTAAACACACAACAACACCAGCTATAGGATGGTTGTTGTCCTTTGATATTTAATTAGGATAGCATAGATATGCCTTTCCTAAATCAAACAAGGAATCTGTTACAAGATATAGAAACAGATGTTCAAACATGCTCTTAATCATGCCTGGCTGGGTTTGAGCTATTTCTGCTTTAAAAAAAAGTCCAATAAATTCAGTCCCTAGACATCTCTCAATAAACTACTGGCTGTAACTGCAGTGCTCTCCTTTGTGTTGATCTGTCACATCAAATACTGAACTAGAATAAACTTCAGTTAGTGTTTGTAAAACAAGCAAATGTAATTTATTTGAACTCACCTGCACTTCATCATATTGTTCTTTTTACTGTATGTTTGTGTTTATTTATTTCTCTGTTGTTGTTTCTAAGCTTCATCCACCATCTTTGTTTCCTTATAGAATTGATTACTTTTTCAATTCGATTCTTGAATGAAATATATTTACTGTGCCACCGAATCAATCCAGTGAGGGATTATCTCACTTATACTGGAAAAAAACCTGACCAAACTCTGTCATACTGTTTGGCTGAGCGGCTAGAACAAGTATCTAGTATCTAGGAAGAGAAATAAAGAAGTGTCTATGCTTTTCCTTTTAGTATCAAAGTTTTTTTGTCCATATTGCTTAAAAAACACAAAAAAGCATGCAGCATTTCAAGAACCAACTCAGGCTTGTGGTAGCAAATGGGTGTTCTTCTCAAAATATTGTCCCTTCAAGTTGAGATTTTCCTTGGTCATTTCAAACTTTTGCCCATGAATAAAATGCAACTATGACAAATCAGTTTCTGCTTCAGGTGTATCTGAAGTCTTCTGTGCCATTGCAGGTCCTCCGGTTATCAGAAATCTGCACGAACAGCATGACAAAGACGGCAACCGTAAAGTCCTAATTTGTGAGGCCGAAGGTTCCCCAAAGCTAGCTGTTTCCTGGAACATCAATGGCACTTTGGTATGTACACACACACACATACACACACACACTTCTAGGGAAAACTCATTCTCCTCCTTGGGATTAAATCAAATTCAGTCCTGCATAAATTTTGGGGGTCAAATCTAAAATGTTTTATCTAAGTGCACATACATTTATTCATAGTGGTTACAGAGTCCAGGTAGCTACATCCTCACTTATTTGGTTTTTCATATTTGCTGGCATTCTTTTTAAAGATGTCTAAATGCCTTTAATTAGATCACATTTATAATGTTTCATACCTAAATTGGGTTGGATTTTATTTGCCCAGTAACGGGGAGTAAATCCATGTTAAAAGATTGTAGTTTTTAACTGAATTACTTTTCCCTAAACTATTAGCATCCCCGAAAACTAGAATTAGATCAAGTAAATTGCAGTTTAAATCATTGTATGAGGTAAAAGTTATGACATTACAAAGCTTAAAATAAAAAAAGCGACAAAAACATGAAGTTAGGATGGTAAGAATGATCAACATAGCCATTAATGCTTGCTAATGCAGAGCAGCAGTAAGTAGTTGCCTCTTGTTATCACCAAGGCCCCATAGCAACCATGAAGAGCTATCTACATTTCAGCTAAATGAGAGTCATACTATTGCACATTTTTAAGCATGCTTTGCTTCCTTAACACTACTGGGAATTTAACCTTTCTTTGTTTAGGTCAGAGGTCAAATAAGCCTTCCAGAAACACCTTAGGAGATTTGGTGACAAAACAAAGAATTAATGTTATGTCTAGATTTTATATTCTTTTTGCCAGCTAAATTAATGCAGTCAAATTAAAGACTAGCATATTTTTACCTCTTTTTCAGCAAACATTGTCCTACTTTGATATAAGATCCCTTCATTTTAAGACTGAAGTTGCTAAAGTGAAAAAAAGAAATTAATCAGAGGTATCAAATCATCTGAAGAGTATTGTATAATGCATAAATAATCCAATGTATATCATTCCTGTTACTCTACTTATTAATAATTTGTTAATTGTTTGTCTTAAAGCATAGAACTTGCACCAAATAGGTTATCTTGTTGGCTTCAAAGCACTTTATAACATTTCCAATACACATGACATTTCCTAATAGGCAGACACCATTAGCTAAATTCATTTTGCTGTAGGGTTAAATGTAAAGTGTCAGCAGAGGTTTTTCCATTTTGGTTGAGTGCTTAGCGTGGACTGCTGCTGCAAAGACTGAAGTTGCAATCCAAAGACACAAGAGATATGAAAAACCACACATGTGATTACTGTCACAGTAGATGGGATTTAGAGCTGTAGGCAACACTCACTGAGCAGCATTTTGTAACAACTTCAAACATATTTTCATTTGGTTCAAGAGTCAATTGCCTCCTGAAGACAAGATTTTTACAAGAAAAACTTTTACTTTTCAGTCACCAAAGGCAATAATTTTACTTTAAAAATGTTATCAAGACTTATTGCTACAAACTATTAGTTGGATTTCATTTATCTTAGAAAAAAACAGTAAAGAGTTCAGAGCAGACCTGTCAATTTATTACATTTATGGAAATGTTTTTTTGCAAGCAGTTATTACAGTAGGGAATCCATTAGGTATGGGCGGAAATAAGAGGGAATTATCTTAATAAGATTGATCTGTGTACTGATGCTAAAGCTGCTTATGTTTTCTTATGACATGTTTCTAAATGGTGGAATATTGTAGCAACTAGTGGGGTAGGGGGTGCTGCTACTCTATGGTTCATATTAAAAACATTTACTTTTTTTGTAATTATTTCTATTATTATTAATAATAAAGTCTTGCACCAGCAGTTTGCCTCAGATATCAGCAGGTTTATTTAACATCTCTTAAATCTGTAGAATCTGTTCATAAACTGTGTTTTGCTTTAACTACAGTAACAGTTTTTGCAGATTGGTGTTTTTGTTCCATAGAATCTAATAAAAACAGTATGTTCTTTAACAAAGTCGCTCTGAGTACATTCCTAAGGTTCCTGTGCTTTAACCTTGAGTTTAAAACAAAGTTTTAAGTCATTTAACGTGAAGAATGCTTTTAGATTTTTATATTTCTTTTTGCCTTTAAAGCTTTAATTTTTTTTTCTTGTTCACTCAGTGGTGGTTGTCATAGCAATTCATTACGACAGTGGATGTTGATTTGATAAAGGGAACATGTGTGTTGTAGTAAAAATCAAGCCGACCACATCGGCCGCTAAAGAATCTCCAATAATTAAATAGTGTGAAGGACTTGGAAGGAAAAAAAAGCAAAATTGCCTCTTAGGTGTGTAATCAAGTTTTTTTTTTTTTTTTTTTTTTTTTTTTGCAATGATTGATGGATTGTTTGAGACATGGAAAGGTTTTGAACTCGTATTACTGAGTTTCCAGAGATAGCTGCAATCATTACTCAACATGTACTGCTGAGTGAGCAAAGACCTCATGCTAATTACATTGAAGTTAAATTACATTCTTCTCTCAAGCTGTAACACGTCTGAACTGATCTGAGCATTCTTAGATGGTTATTCCACATGTTTTCAAGTTGTTTTTTTTTTTACCCCCGAGGCTTAGACTCAGTATTTTGCAGCACAGCACTAAACACCCCCCCTGCATTCAAGTTTATGGGAGAGCCTCTCAGAGTAGAGGTGTGAAATACAGATGAACCTCAGCAACCGCAAACAATGCTCTCTTTTCCTACAGTTAAAATAATGTCTATTTTGCCTGACCAAACACAATAACGAAAAATAATGTTGTATTTTGATCCAGGCTTATTAGCTAATCTGTGATGAGTTCTGTATTGGGTTTTTTTAGAGGATGTGAAAGGGTGTTGCCAGTTCGTCTTTGTGTCTGGGGTTTTCCTCTGAGACTAGGAGTCTATGTCCCACTAGCAGACGCAGTTCCTTTGTCGTATAAGGCTTGCCCACTTATCTGTAAAACATTGCCACCTAGTGGCGCTGTTGTGTGAATATTAACATCTTTGCTTTCTCTCTAACTGTTCAGATTGATGAGAAATCCTTCGACAATGGCACGATAACGCACAAGATTTCAGTGGTGCCCTCTGCAAATCTGAGTGTAACTTGTACAGTGTCCAATCCCTTTGGCATTGATACCAAAGTAATAGATGTGTCTTCTCGTAAGTAAAAAGTGATTGCATGATCTTTTTATTTCCCCCCACTTTGTTTTTTTTTTTTTTGACCCCAGAAAAAAAACAAAAAACATGGGAGTATTTCTTTCTAAATGTTTTTTTCTACGTTGTTCACTAATTCTTCATGTCTGCATGTTCATACAGTAACTGAATGTAGATTATTTTGTCAGCAGAAAATAAAATTGATTTATATTTAACGAATAGTAAGGTTTACCCTGATTTCAAAATTGGGTACTTGCATAATCAGTGTAGCACATGTAAACTCAGCTGTCACAGAGCGTGACTTTGAAATTATTTTCAGATATCAAATTTTGTGCAGAAATGGTTTCAAATACCACAATTTGCTGATTTCTCATCTCTGATTTTTTTATTAAACTTTGACCAGATTGCAAAATGATATAAGCAAGGAAATCCAAATAATTTTTTTAGCCTTCCTGTCAGGAGAAGTCATCCATCATTTCGATTGGAAGCAGAGACAATGTCATTCTGATTTAAAAGAGTCTTCTGCCTCTTAGCATAATGGTGATTAGCACGCAAGCATTACTGAAACTGTCCATTTGTATTCTCTAGAGATTGTAGAGCCTTAATCCTTACATTTTGAAATTAATGCCAAAAAGACAGCAATTAAGAACAGAGGCTGAAAGCTAAATGTTCTGCACCCTCTTTAAAGCTCGGTTATACTCTCCCTCACCCTAATGCCTCTAAACTTTTTATTTGTGTATATGTTATAGAATACATTTAGATTTTTGTAGCATCTAAAATCCATGTGTTTCCTTTAAAATGATTTCTAAATGATTCAACAATGTTGAAACTGGCTAACTAAGCTATCAATTAGACTCTTCATCTGTCATAATCAGAGAAAAACCGCCATGTTGACTTTGTTTTGTGCTGCACATCTGGATAGTTTTATTAGAAAAAGAATCCATATTTTCTATTTTTTAGAAACTGATAAGTTACTTAAATAAAGCTTTTATTGTATTAAGAATTTTAATTAAAATGTATAAACAGCATAATTTGATTTGCAGACCATAAAGTTGAAGTTTCACAATGTCACAGTGCAATGTCTCAGTTTGTTGGTACACTATTGTATGTTGTGTGTTGTCCCACTCTGTGAACTGTCACCTTCTTTACCACAGTCTAAATGATGCATGCTCTTTGCAACAAATCTAGAAGTGTACAGTTTTTAGACCATCTTGTGCTCCTTCCTAATCACCCATCCCTCCTAAGGACGGCTTTTCACATCTTCTTCTCACCATGTTGGGATGCTGGATTTAATCCGTTCCCTCTGTGCATGCAAAACTAGAGTAGTAGTAGAATAGTACGTTTTCTGAACCACAAAATTGGTTTTCTATTTATATTTTTTGTTTATTTTTCTGCCCCCATCTTTGGTTGAGCGTTAATTTTATTTCATATCTGATTTCAGTATTTGAGGATGTAAAGGTGGATAAAAGAGGTAAGTTGTAGCAGTCTTCTACGTCTAAAGCTTAACACCTTAGTTGAAATAATAGACTACTGACTGAAAGGAGACTAAATATATCTACATATATATATATATATATATCCCCGTATCCCATTGGTTTTCACAATTGGCCCTGTTTTTTTTTTTGTTTTGTTTGTTTTTTTTAACTAAGAGAGGAACGGAGTTACCAGCATCCTTGCGACGCTGCTCATAGTCTCATTACCCCAATTAATTAGAGTCATTAATAGTCCAATGGACAATTCCACATCAGCTCAGCGCAGACTTGCCCACTCATCAATGCTTTTAAGCACATTTATTGTTTCTTTGATTCTCTTTATACGTCTGGGATTTATTTTTGAACAGAAATGGATATCATCTCACCTTTTTTCTGGCTTGTGTTGCAGATCCATCAGAAGATGATGACAAAACTAAGCTGGTCGTTGGAGTTGTAGTCGGTCTCCTCGTTGCAGCTTTGGTTATAGGCGTGGCTTACTGGGTGTACATGAAGAAATCTAAGTAAGATCACCACTTAAACCTTCTTTCTACATATAAATTTGATATTTTTTCCTTTATAAAGTCACTTTTGCCAGAAGTCCATTAGAATAGTGAAAAGACTAAATATTCGGAATAGCTTTTACTCTCAATGATTAGGAAATTAGACTGACTTTACATTAAACTGGGTTTTCTTTATGATGAAAAGAAAAATTCTATTTTAAAAACAGGTCTTGGAAAATGACATTTCTTTCTAAAGTGTAAAAATTGGTTGTTAAAAATAGAGCTTCCTATTACATTATCTGCAGTAAACACCTCTTAAAATCAAGGCTCTTGCAAACTCTGCGAGAACCAATACATTTGTTCTCGCTCTGAATTCAGTTCAATTTGAAAACACTCTATTAATCCCAAAGTGAAATTAATTGTGGGGCTGTAAGAACAAGATGAAATAATTTTGTTCTCACAGCTGTGAGAGAGAAAACAAACTTCTTGGGAAGTATGTCACTTTGGTTTTAAACAACAGAGAACAGTCCTGTCCTGAGAGTCGAGCTTAAAACTAGTCAAAAAACAAGTTACAGCAGCCTTGAACGACTTTAGACTTTAATCATTTTAATAAGTTCCTGCAGAAACATATTGCTTTCTTCTCCATCACTTTTACAATGGAAAATGATTACTCAGTGGATTATTCTGAAAATTATTTAAAAATTATTCTATCTAAAATAGCAATTGCTATTATTTCACTAATAACTAAACGTTACATAAAGGCATTATTCGTTCCAAGACAGAGGCTCCTGCGAACAAAAGAGGATGCCAGGTTAATCTCATATTTTACAGAGAACTGCTATCTGCTTTACAAAGACGACAGAATATTCTGTGAATTAATAAGGCTTGAACTTCTTTGTAGATGTGTCTTCTTTGTGATCTGACATAAAAATACACGTTTACAAAATACTGCCCTTTGTTTTTTTGAGGTCCTACACTACATTCTCCCATTCACACAAACATTTATACGGTGTAAATCAATGGTTCCCAAAGTGTGGGTGTGGTAGGAATCGATTGAATAAATGATCCATCTTGGGAGCTATTTAAATAAATAATTTGTTACACATCAAAAAACTGTTAAAAATAAAAGGATTTCACTTTAAAAGTGTGAGTTTTGTGATTTAAAGGAAATCTGAGTAGTTTATTTTATGCAAATGAAATATGTAATCTACTGCAGTTGACTTTTAAATGTTAATCTTTTAAAGAAAGGTTAGGGGTGGTGATGAACAGTGAACAGTTTGACAAGGGCAGAATCCTTGTGGTTACAAGTAGTTTAGAAACTGAACATTACTTTAATATAGTGCTTTATGTTTGGACCTCATAAACCCACCCAATGCAACACTTACTCAAACACTCCCACACAAATATTCTTTGCTCCTTTCAGATATAATCTCCAGAGTATTTTTTTATATATAACATTTTATTCCTTACAGGCAAGGAAGCTGGAAAACCGGTGAGAAGGAGAATGGATCCTCTGAAGAGGAAAAAAAGTTAGAGGAAAAGGTGGAGGAGAACAGCCAGAAAGCTGATGTGTAGACAAAACCATTCCTAAAGGGTGAAGTGAAAGGTAGGTACCAGTCCATTGTCTTTTTTTCCATTTCCTGATATGAAGGCTGACAAAATTATCCATGTATCGGTAACCTTGCTGTAACTGTCTTTCCAGTGAGGACACTGAACCTTTGCACATTTCTCTTCACCTCGGTACTGAAAATCATTTAAACTACGTGCATCGGGATGACGACAGCTTGGATTTGGTTTCAGGGACAAATTCACATAAAGCATATCCAAACATCCCTCCCACCTCCACCAATTAAAGAAAAAGAATGGATACTGTATGTGATAACATAAGTTTTCTGCACTACTGATACATGTGTACACTTGTCTACCATTAGGATTCATGTTTAGAATGGTAAGTGAGAACATGCAGATCTTTTTATTGAAACTCTCAGTTTGATGCAAGTGAAGTTTCTTAGACCCATTGCCTTTGCTGCAAGGATGCTTAGGTCTGCCATAGCCTGTATTTGATTCTTTGGTTCTTTTGAAGTCGCGGGATCCAAGGGATGTTTTTCCATTGCTTCTTAGTTTCATGCCATCTCAGGCCAGCCACATCTGCCTTCAGTGTCAGTATGTAGTTGTAGTAACTCTGTTTGTTTTGTGCATTTATTTCCCTTTTGTAAATGTATTGGATGAATTAGCGATGAACAGATTTCTGGAAGGGCTAAGAGTGCAGTGCCTTGACAAAGTCTTCTACCCCTTTGAACTCTTCCACATTTTGTCAGGTTACAATCACAGAGCAAGATGTGTTTTGTTAGAATTTGGTGTGATATAGCAAAACAAAATCAATATTTCTGAAGATTGAAGCATGCATTTGTTTTTATCTATCTAGTAGACCCTGAAATGTTGGCCTGTTCTTCTTTGTAAAATAACCGAAGCTCATTCAGATTGCATGGATAAAAAATCTATTTTAATGTCATTCTAACAGATACACATGATCTAAACCACTCCAACGCTTCTCTACCTGTATATGAAGAACTGATTTCCTACCTGAAGTTGCTCAGTATTTAGCTCCATCTCATTCAAATTTGACCTGTTTCAATATCCTTTCCGAAAAGAATCATCTCCACAGCATGATGCTGCCATCATCATTGTTCTCCTAGGTGAATTTATTTCCCTAGTTTTAACATTGTTGCAGCAAACTTTACAAACCATTTGCTTCTCAGATAAATTGTCCTTGTCGAAACTCTCTACTTAAGTAGGGTGCCATGACTCAGCAGGTTTGCAGTTATGCAAATGACTTGTACTTCTAAGCTTGTGCCTAACTTTATGCTAACATGGCTGCTGCGTCTTCTTTTATCTTTGTTGCTTTTTGTTTGTTAATGTTCTTTTTTTGAAGCTCTGAAGCCCTCATAAAAAAGCTGTGTGTTTACAGCGATTAAGTTACATATATATTGACTCAGTTTTCTAATTAGGGGACTTCTAAGGCACTGGGTTGTGCTGGACTTTATCAGGAATATCAGATCAAAGTGTTCTGAGTAAAAAAAAATAAACACCGCACATGAATTATTTTTATTTGCAAAGGAATTTAAAAGTAGCTAAAAATTCCTTTTAGTCCATGACATAAACCTAGAAAATACACTGAAGCTTGTCAAGTGATAAATGCGGAAATGTTTAGGGGTTTTGATACTTTTTCAAGGCACTGTATGTTCTTATACTCAGCATTAGGTAAAAATGGCAATATGATTTTTCATGTAAGGCAGGAACTAGATAATCCGTCACAAAGCTGTGTGGTGTTAATAAACATGTATTTGCTTTTCCTGGTGTATTACCAGGAGATGAGATTTAATATTTTTGCCTTTTTTTTAGTTGTCTTACTGTTCGTGAACTGTGCTTTCAGTGTAACCACAGCACAACACAAAGAAGGTAGATTACTGGGAGAATGTATAGCACCACTCAACTGCTGGTTTTAGTTCTGCTACACATGTTTGGTCATGGATCTCTCTTAAAAATTTCTTTTCAGCCTGCAGTTATGAGGATGTTAGTTAGTTAAAACTTTGAGCCACATATTTACCAGTCTGTGTTCCATCAGTGTTGAGGAATGATTGTTTCTTAAGTAGCCATGGGATCATTTTTGTCAATGAGGATTCGAAGTGGACAAAGTAGCCTTTATGATATGTTTGCCTTCTTTTCAAAATCTACCTGTAATTAAGTTTGTGATGTGCACTAGGGTTCATGTTTCAAATTTGTGTAGAATAAAATGGGATACGCGCAGTTGTACATGTCACAACTTTTGGTCAAGTTAAGCGCATTGACAAAACAGAGAAAAAAAAAATATTTCAACACCAGGATGTAATGTGAAGTGTTTGAATTTAATTTTCTTTATGCTATTTATATCGTACGCAATTAAAGATCCTGGTAGGCATATTCAATTACTGTCACATGTCTTTGATTTAAACTGTTGCTAAATTGCTTGCAGACTTTATGAATTAAAAAATAGAGATTAACTCATCAGTAGTTTGCTCAGAGTCTGGTTGAATTATATATCGAGCATGTAATAACCTCAGATCTCCAAGCTGCTGTTTGTTGCCACCTTGTGAAAATAAAGACATCAAATTGGAAGAATGACCAAAGAAAGTGAACATTGCCATGCAAGTATTGTAAATATCTGATGTTTGTTTTTGTACTTTTGTTTAAAATAAAGTGTACATTTGGAAAAGTTAAGGCCATTGAATGTGTCATTTTTTGCAGGATTCTTTTATTAATCTGATCAAATTTTGAAATGCAGAACAAGACCAGGTTGGTTTAGTGGTAAGAGACTATTTCTTTAATCATGATAAATGTTCTCTGAAAGGTGGAAAATGGATTAGTTCTCATCTGCACCAAGTCATTTTAACTGACTTATGTAAAGAGTTCTCATAGAGCCAGAGGGGCAGGAGGGAGAAAAGTCGATGCCAAGATCAGTCAGCCATTTACTGTAGAATCAATTCCAACACTTGTTTTTATACCAAACAGTTGTTCAAATGTATTTTCAGCAAAAGCGGATTCGATTTTTCTGCAAATAAAAATGATTATTAAAGTCTGACCATTAGAATTTGACTATGCTGGCATAAAGGCAGTTTCTCAATATACAGGTAACATAGAAAATCATTATCTTTGTCTTAAACCACGGACAAAATATATATGAACAGTTAACCAGAGCTTTGGCCCCAACAAGACTGTTTATACATGGGGCCTAGACTTTTGCTACAGCAGAAAATGTTGAATTGTAATGATACCACTATCAATGTCAAACAATGATGGAGTTTACAAATTAAAGTTTCACAGAAGTTGGAAAAAACATATTTAGCAAAAATCGTGCATCCTATGTGTGTCCTTGCTTATTACAACTGGGGGGAGGAGAATACCAGCCAAACCCAAAACCCGTTTAGGGGTCATATTAGTTCTGATCTGGGGTACCAGGTGTTATTTGAGAGATGGAGATGGTTAACTCCTGCAACTCCCACCTTTGAAACCCAAGAGTCCATTGTAAATCTCACATTTTTATCTCTCTTTTTTTTAAAGATTAAAGCAGTAACATTTTGATTCAGCTGCAGAGATTTTAAAAAGGATTGATCTATGTGCATTTAAAAACATGAATACATATTCTCTATCAAAAGCTATAAAAACTTTTTCAAGGCATAACTAAAAGCAATAAACTGAATAACTTTATTTTCATTTTATGAAACCCTGTAGGCAATATGGAAATAAAAATAAAATAAAAACAGTACCTAGAATAGACCCTTGAGGAACGATGTGTCTACAGTTCGTCTAGCTGCTGTGGGAAAAACTATTAGCTGTCTGTTCATCAAATTAGCCCAGAGATGTAAAAAAAAAAAACAACACAATAGTTTTCTGAACAGAGTGATATGTTTAAGCCGATTTTGTGAATTTTTGATGTCTTTGGCTTACAGCTAAGGAAACCTAATTGTCAGCATGCCGTCCTTGTGCTTTAATTACTGCACAGATGCATGAAGAAAATGAGCCCATATTGCCTCCCAGGTGTTAAAAAAGCCTGGGGTTTTCTTTGACTCTGGGGTTCCTCTTCTTTCATAAAGGCTAGACAATACCCCACAGATTCTCTATGGTGCTTTGGTCGGGGGAGTTTTTGACCAGTCAAGCACATAGATCTTATCTTCATTAACAGAGGTATAGGTTGTATTGAATGATGTAATATGGTTTCTGGTTCAGGAGTGGCTTCACACAAGGAATCCTACACTTGTATATATTTGAACGGTTACAAGTTACTTCAGTGTGGCCATAGTTCCTTAGTTAATTTTTTTATTACATGAGGAAGATTTCATACTAAAAGATAATCTGGCAAGTAGGTGTAAGGAATAGGCCTATTGTTGTCAGTATCCTACCTGTCAGTGTTTCGGTAAGATTTTGATAGATTTAGTGTTGATGTGTTTGACAGACATGCATCAGACATGTATGATTACACTGTAAAAAAAAACTTGCCCCATATTGGTTTACCAGTAATATAGGCTGCAACATTTGACTGCCAAAGAACAATTCGATATTTTAGGGGACGGATGGCAACCCTAGCTCTGTGCTTTGCCACCAAAAAATCATGACAGTAGGGCAAGAAGCCAGAATGATGAGCTAAGAGGCATTGATCATCTGTTGACAGGTTGGGACAACATTCTTGTCACTGTTAAAGATGAGGAGGAGTGGCGGTCACAGTGCTGGGGCTTGAGACAGGCCTTCCCTCCAAAATCTGCTCTCTGACGTTTCAGCTCTTCTCCCCCACCCCAGAGCAGAATTTCATCCCAGCAGAAAAGATGCTTACATAAACGTTGTGCCACGCAGCCAGCTTCCATCGCCCCATGCTGTTTTTGTGAGGATTGGCCCAGCGTGGTGTTAACATGTCTTCAGCCTGCGTCTCAGCTCCAGTGGGGGATTTTTAGGGACATATTCTTCCTCGCTACCAGCAATGCTGCCCATCACCCTGCACAACTGACACAGGGTCTTTCAGATAGTTCCCCACTACCTGAGAGGGCTGCAGGACAAATCGTCTCACTGTCCTGCTCCTCCTCCAGAGGTCCTCTGTGCTACCACGCTCCAGGCTTCTCCAAGGCCTCTCTGTGCTCTTCACTCTACCAGCTCGTTCATGCTCTCAAGGACATCTTGCTCCACCACCTTTAGCCCCCATAACTCTGAGCCCTCTCAGGGCAGCCTCTTAGCCTCCCGCCTGTTCTGGACCGTATGTTCTGGTCACTCACCTGAACTAAGGATTTTAGTTTTGTTTTCTTGTTCACTTTCTTAGGCACTCTGTCCGCCCTATTCAGGCCATTTTTGTTTCTCTTAGACACTGGTAGGTAATCTGATACCTGCCCTTAGGGTAGAGAAAATATCACAATCTGCACCTGTCAATGCTTCAGTTAATCACACTCACCTGTTTTTGGTAGCTCACTGTGGTATTTAAGCCAGTGCTGCTGTTTCCTTATAGTCTGGTTTTTCTGACATCATGTTCATGTCCTGTTGAGGTCACCCTGGTTTCCTCCATGCAAAGGTTTATCCTGTTTTCATTAAACAAACATCCTTCTGTTATGTGCCAGCCAATTTTCTTTTCCCGCTTCAGTCCTTCACTCCGCTAATCATGACATTTGCTGTGTACCTCTGTGACAATAGAAGTGTGAAAGTGAAAGCATGAATGAGTGAATTAGTTCCCAAAATAAATCTTGAGTTCAAAATAAAGCACTGTAATTAAATATTAAACATGAAGTAAAACCTGATGAAGGATTTAGGGAATAAATAAGAGAAAATATTGATTCTCCAACAGAAAAGCTCAGGAAGCATTATTGTTAATCCAGTAGTATTACATGTTTTAAAACAACACTGATTAAATGAACCAAACCACCACTTTCCTTCATATAAATGTTTTTGTGTGACTGTATTCTCTATTCATAACCTCAGGTGTAATATAACTTCATGGATCGCCTTGTACAAGTTTAAACTCCTTTTTAGTTTACACTGGTACCAAACATGTTAGCCCAATAGCGGGGCTTCTTCTAAATACAGATTGGAATAACAACTATTGGTCATGTTCAAAAAGTCCTTGTGTGCCAGAAAAACATAAAAAATCCTCAGAGCAGTTGATAATCACAGCAGTTTTAAATGACAAAGTATAAATAAGCTTGTCACCATAAAATAATGATAAACATTAGTGCCTTTGCCTAGAAAAATAAACAAGCTTGGCAATTTTTAAAAGTAAAATTAATCTTAAGAAAAAAAATATTTGCTTTCCAGGGATATCAGCAGGACATAGTAAAGAAGCTTTTGCAGGTTACTGAAATAAAATGTCTATGATTGTAAACTAAAACGATCAGTTTCTTAAACAGTATAAAGTAGTGCACCAAATTTGGACATGCAACATAAATTGTAATCTTTCAGGTGGTTTTAGTAACCTTCAGGAAGTAACAGACAACATACAAGGTAAATTAGTACTGCTACCAGCTTTGGCATCCACACTGCTTATGCCACATTATTAAAGTAAAACAAAACAATAGACATTTTATGCAAAAAGACAGTCAATCAGCAGAACACCACAACAGCTAAGATATGCTTCTGCTGCCATCCTGTGGCAAAGCGACATACTGTTGTCTCAGATGCTGGATTGTTTTTTGTTTTTTTAATAAGTATTAAAAAAATAAGTTTAAAAAAAATGTTATTTTATTAAAATACGTTTTTTTTAATAAGTATCCTTATAACTAGAGGTGGCTCAAGTAGCCTATTATTTTACCCAAGAGGTGGTAGCATTTTCATTATGTTTCACTCAAGTAGAAGTACAAAGTAGTAAGAGAAACAAGTGCATGTGGTAAAAAGGTTCCTCAAATACTGTGTAACTGTTGAATCGTAACATCTTAGTAAATCACAACATGGTGAAGCTGTTGTCAGTGAGATGAAGCTGCCTTGCTTTGTCAGGACCTGGATTACTTGCCCAACTAACAAACATTTACATTCTGGTCTTGAGTACTAAACTAACTATCTACGACTATCAATATAATAGCATTTTGGTACTCTTGTTTTCTTAACAGTAGTAAGGCATTAAATAAAATTGTTTGAGCTCATTTTTGGAGAACACAAAAGCTAATGAAAGCGTTGAGACCATGTAACTGTAGGTGAATCAGCCAACACCCTTTGAGTGTCCCCACCAATTTTCATCATAAAGTTACACCTTTGAGGCATGACCATCCCAATGTTGGACAAAGGTAACCTGATAAAATATTACAGACAGTCTTCTGTTTGCTGACCAGCTCTGTTTGCTCTTGTGAAAGTTTTTCCAAATCTCTATCCAGTATCTTAAACTTATTCATTCACATGTCTGGTAGGTCAGCAAGTTTCTAATAAGAATCTCTGATGGAGACACCAGGGATGTAAGACTGCGCCTTTTAATATGTAAGACTATTCGAATAACACTCAACAGTTTCCAAAATGTAAACATTGCTAAGTTTAACAGAACATGTATCTGACACAATACATTAAAATACAGGTTAATATTATATAACTTGGACCACAAATCTGCACTTTTACTCAAATTCTATGCATATGACAGCTGGTGACTTACTGCAACATCTACATTGTTCCATGCTACAAGAACAACATCCTTTAGAGGCGGGATGCGCGATGAAGAATGATGCTCTACTTGTCAGTCTACTAATTACCACTAGGTGTTTGTTTGGGCTCAGATCAGGAAAAATCCTTTGTTATTCACTTTCACCCTGGTCTTCTTTAGAAATGCAGTTGTAGCTTTAGATGTGTATTTTGGATCATTGTCAAGAGAATGCAGCAAAGGTAGTATCTTCCCTTTAAGTGTAGAACAGCAGATCTCTGATTTTATGGTACAATCAATGAAATGCACCTCCTCGACACCAGTAGGGTTCATAACGCCCCACATGAGGACAATGACACCACCATGTTTCAGTGTAGACACCGTGCTCGTATTTGTCCTCTTCCACTTATCCAGGACCTTGTCATGGGGGCAGCAGTCTCAGTAAAGACTAACGGACTTACCTCTCCCCAGCCACCTCCTCCAGCTCTGCTTGGAAAAGCCTGAGGCTTTTCCAGGCCAGCCAAGAGTCACAGTCTCTCCAATGTGGCCAGGGTCATACTCTGGGCCAAGGGGAGGCTGGGAGGATTCTAACTCATGCCAGTAGAATAATTCATGATGATGAAAAGTGGTCCCTACATTTTTCAGCAGCCGAAGTCTATAGCAGCAAAACTATAGGGATAGATCAGAGACATCCCAACATCCCTGAGACATCACAACTATAAGCTCTCTCAAAAAGAAAAAAGTAGACAGCAACTGCCTCATGGATTAAAATTGATAGTTGTTTTCACAAGAACGGAGTTTGATAACCAAAATATCTGCCTCCCATTTTATTTCTAAAACTCATAGGAAACACTGGTAAACCTGGAGATATAGAGTAAAGTGTTTTGTTAGGGTCATAAGGAATAATCAGAGGCCAAATCAATGCCATCCAGATTATGTGCCTGACTAATCAGCTTATTTTTGAAAGACTTTGGTCCAAAGACATTACCTTTTTTCTTCTGCGATATTAAAAGCAGAAACCTAAAGTTGTCAAAGTTTGTGATGCAGTCTATGTAATAGGTTAGTTTTATCAGATTTTATTAACAAATATTTTTATTTATATGCAGTAAGAGGGACTTTTGTGACACTATTGTCATCTTTCTGTGCATCAGCTCTGGTCTGATTACCTGATCATCTCCACTTGCTCAGCTGCTCGGCTCTTAATTAACTCTCATCAGTCCCACTTGCACTCCTGTCTATATAAACCTCCCTCAAACCAGAAGCTGATGTCAGATTATTGTTGAGCCTTATGGTGAGTGGAGTCCAGAATTTCTCTCTGTCTGCCTGCCTGTTATGACCTGATTGCCTCTGAGACCTGGATTTTGTCTGAGCCTCTGTCAGACGGTTTTTGTGCCTGTTGGTTTTGACCCCTCTTTTTGCCACCTTGACCACGATTCCGGATTCTGCTATAGAGTTTTCATCTGATCACCAGGTTCTGACTTCTGCTACAAGTACGACCCTGATTCTGGATCTCGGATTGGATTTATCTCAGTCATCTGGTTTCCAGGTTCCGACCCTTACTCTGGGCTTTCCTCCCAAACACTCTGAGGTCAGTCATCTATTTCACCAGATAAACATTTTGACATTCTGTGCTGGATACTCACTACTGCATCTCCCTCCAGAAGAATCAGCTGACAACCTCCTGCCGTCCCTGTCCCGAAAGTCCTTTAAATAAACGGTTAAATCTGATCTGGTACTGTGTGAATTATTGGACAGCAAATTTATTCACACATCTGTAACAACTATTTATATCAGTCCCTAAAGAAGGGACTGGTGTGACATAGGTGATACATTTAGTTCCTACAGAATAGTGTTATGATAGCCCCTGGAGATTGACTGATGTGACATCATATATTTCCTGTGGAGGGGGCTGGTGTGACCTCACAGATGTCTTGTTTCTGCAGGAGGGACTGAGGTGGAAACACAGTAGGGCTGTAGGATAATATCGATATCGCGATATATATCGATTTTTTCTTTCCTAGAAAAAAATCGATACTCATCTGCAAGTATCGTAGCATCCAACATTCACCCTGCTCACTCACTGCTTGGCACTATTTTCAGGAAGTCAGTGCGTTTTAAATGGCTGCCTAGCTGCATCCACGTGAGCCGGCGAGCTAACGCACAAAACACAGATGTATAAACAGCATGTACAGCTGTCAGGGACTTCTAGTCCTACTTGGCCACTACAGAACAACTACTCACAGTAAGCATGCTTATTAATTTAATGAAAAAGTCGGAGAGAGTCTATAATTGTTAAAAACCTAGGAATACGGTTGTGATACT
>JAUZNJ010096835.1:1547-21728 GCA_034780135.1 Jordanella pulchra
GTATCCCTGAGTGATGACATCTCTCCTTGACTGCCTGACTTCATCGCCATGGTTGTTTCAAACCTGGTGGTCCAGTTATTTATACTGATTTGCATATGGTCTTAAGGGCAGGCAAAAAATACACATGAGCCTTGGGTCAAAATCCATGGAAATTGGGATGTATAAAAACAACACATGGTTTTATATATTTGACTTTTTTTATGTGCGCCACAGTGGTAGAATGTTTTTGCTGCTGCCAACTTTTAGTTTAAAAGCTGCACAGTCTCTTATGCATGAGGCTGCTGGTCTTGGTAGGTTTGCTGTTAAGAGATTCTATTTTATTTATATAACCGATGAAACGATGAATGCTGCTTTGTACCCTAACACAGCTTTTAATTCTCACAGCTTTAACCCTGACATGTCTGGTGTGTTCCTCTCACTACATTCTTTTAATTCTTCTAATCTTTTACAAATGTATTCTATTTGGTAAGGCAGCTGTTTTAATGAGGCACAGTAGGACACATTTCCATTATCATAATGGTTCTAATTATCCTTCCATTAGCATCATCCTATATAAAATCTCTCTTATATTAAAGTTTGGGGTCATAATAAGTCAAGATGTGAAAACAAAAATCACAGAAACATCTTCAGTATTTAACCTTGTAGTATCTGTACTTTACGGAGTTAACCATATAGCGACTGTATTAGAAGCAGTATTCCTATTCTCTTTTCTTCGTCCAGCTCTGTTTGAGACACTGCCTGGCCGTGTGCAGTGTGAGATGCTGCTGAAAGCCACAGAGCAGTGTTTCAACACCTTGGAGAAGGCAGAGATGCTGCTGCTCCTCCTGAAGCGCTTCCCAGAGTCGGTTGTCCAGCACGGGGTGTGTACTAATAACGCTTTCTTAAAATGAAATGACTCCAGTGTAAGCTTTAACCATCTGCTCTGCATTGTTAGGTTAATTTAGGAGAGACCTTGTTGGAGGCAGAGGCTTCTGAAAATGTGGAATCTCCCGTCAACTGCTTCAGAAAGCTTTTTGGTAAGCTATTATTATTATTATTAATAAAAGCAATGTGAGTCATTTTAGGGAAAAAACATAATTCTTTTAAACAATTTAATTTGTGTCGTGCTAATTCATAGCACACGTCACCTCAAGACACTTTAAATAGCCTGTTTTCTGTCTTCATAGTCTGTGATGTCCTTCCTTTGGTTATAAGCAACATGGACATGCGCCTGCCTGCAAGCTTGATGCAGAAATACATTCTGAAAGCAGCTGAGTTCTACATCGGTTATGTGACCCGTGGACCTTCAGCTGATATGCAGATACAAGGTATCTCATAGAGTCTTCATACAATGTTCTATTTGTTTGTCTGATCATGTTTATGATTCTTTCTCTTTTTTTTTTTTAACTTCGTGTTCGTCAGGTAGCCAAGATGGCACCACCCTAAAGTCCCCTGGAGTGTCTCGTGGCTCCCAGCGGTATGTGATCGATGGTCTGTCTGAAAAATCGTCAGTAGTGGCAGAGCCCTGGGAGAGGCTGCTGGATGTCGTAACTGTGGTCGGCGCTCGCTGCGAGTGGCAGGGGGACAAAGGACAGAGGTAGCGTCCTTTTCACTGCTTTTAATATGCTTGTTTTGCACAGAGACAATCCTGACAAATATAATATAGTCATGACTCTCACAGGATTTTTTTATGAGCTTAGTGGGTTCTTCTAAAGCTGGCTCTTTGCTGTCGGGGCTGTACCGTTTTCAATTACTGTTGTTGCCATTATATTGCTTTTTCTTCTTTTTTTATTTTTGGGCCATTGGGTGGCCTAAAAGTCTAGAAGTCACCAAATGACGTCATCACACAATTTGCATATTTTTGTCATGCTTTTGCTCCAGCCATAGGAGAGGAAAGTCAACATTGGAAAGACAGAAATGGATTAAAAATACTCCAAATATGTTTAAAACTCAAGACAAACTTTAGAAAATAATTTCTATTATTCAATAAGTCTATTTTAACTTAAACTTTAGATCAATATATCTCTTGTTATTATATGATATTGTATATAAATGAAATACTTAGACACCGCTTTAATCTAAGACAATCAGTGGAAAATTTGCGCATGTGTGACTACTTTTCAGTTTGGAAACAGAAGAGAGTCGCCCTTCTCTCTCTGACTGCAGAAACGAGTTGCAGCTGCTGCGTCGGACTCCCTGTCAGTTTTTTTTTGGAGGGAGGGGCTCGCTCTCTCAGCTTTGGCTTGAGATGGTAAACTCAAAGTTATTAGTCTGCAAATATGGAGGTAAACGTGTTTAAAACGGTTTCTGTAGCCTTTATGTCTATTAAAACTCAGGAATGGGCATAATTTCATTGTAACTCTAGAAGTTTTTAGCCTAACCAGCATTTGTGCTGAAATACACTGGGAAAGAAGCCCAGATGTCAGGCGAAGGGCTTATATGCTTGTAACTATATATGTATGTAATAAATCTGCTGGTGAGAACCCTTATTTAGTGGATAATCTGGATACAGCCAGTGCAATCTAACAGAGATGCACTGATCAGAAATGTGTTGCCAGTTTGAAATATTAGGTTTTTGTAAAGATTTGGTTAACCAGTAATAGTTTTAGTTGTTTTATAATGTTATTTAAGGACGACATTTTAAATATTCTGCTTACAGTTAGATGAATACAGGTCATTTAAAGCCGGTGCTGACGCTGATTATTCTGATATCAGTCTTGTCCATCCTCCATATATGCTGCCGTTTTTTCAGGGCTTTTTTTTGTTGTTGTTGTTTTAGGCCGACATTACTTTGTTCTTCTCTATTTACATGATAGAAATGCAACAATGACAACAGAAATCCCAATTTAGATAAAAAAAGAAACATTTATTAACAAATCAAAGCAAAACACTAACAATGGATGCTAAATGGAGGGAGAGACGATGCATGCGCTTCATCCGGCTGCTGAGTGCTTTGATGATTTAGCAAATGTAGTCCCATATCAGCTGATACCAACCCAAGAAAAAAACCCCGCTATTGTTGGCCATACATTATGGTGAGCAGTTGTATCGCTCTATCTCTTAATTCTGCTGTAGACTTCCTACTTTTGTTGGTATTTATTTCATGATTAAAGCAGGAAACTAGACACGCATACATTTTTTTTTATTAAAAAAAGATGAAGCCAAACAGGCAGTCGTTGTGTCAAGAAACCTTAGATACTTGTAAAACACGGATAATCTTGATTTTGACTTGGTTCACAATCTATAAGATGAGACTAGATCTCAGGTCTCTGTCTTTATTTTGAAAGCTTAAGTTTTATAACAAGGTTTTAGAGCATTTCAATTTTTTTTTTCTTTTGTTTTCACAGAAAATGTTTCTGAATGACATTATTGGTATAACTGATAAACAACGGGTCCCTTGTGTTTGTGGATGTGTGTTTAAGGAGTTACATTGACATGCTGCAAAGAGTAAAAGAGCTGTGTCGCTATCTGCCCGGTCTGGAGGGAGAAACCAGGTCCCGCTACTACAGTCAGGTTGTCATCTGTGCTGCGCTCGTCCTCTTCCGCAGTGCCTTCCTCTACGTCTCAGCTGTGCAACCGTCACTGTTCCAGGGTCAGTCGCTCTCTTCAAACCACTTAAAGTTTTCTGCGTGTTTTTAAGCATTCTTTAGGGTTTTATGTTTGTCTTCTTGAAGGGGTTGGGGCGATGACTTCGGGCCCGTGGATCCTCGTGGAGGATTTGAGTCTGGTCTACAGTGATGTGGAGGTGGACAGAGCGATGCTGAAGCATGCGCATAAGAAACGCAAACTGGCTGATGGGAGAGAGAAAACAATGGTAAGAAGAAACTCAAAACAAATACCAAACAAAGACTGGTATGTTTCTTTAAACTGTCGGCTTAGTACCACACTGGGTTCAGTGGTTGCTCTCTATCCCAGAGCTCCGATGATGAGGAAGGTTTGGGAAAAGGCAGAGGCCGACACATTCTGGTCAACAAGACTGAGATGCCCAACTGGTCAGAGACACTGGAGAGCTTCCGTACAGCGAGGGAAAGTTGGGACCTCCTTCACTCTCACGATGGTCTGGAAGCTGGTAAGAATCACTGCCTGCTTCGTTGTTTAGCAGCAGCATTAGTAATGCTGATAAAATGTTGTTTTTTTTTTTTTTTAATGTCGTTTAGAGTTTACGAAGATTTGCTCTGCATGGAAAACAGAAAGTTGGCTCTGGTTCAGGATTTTCCTCACTGACATGATCATATACCAGGTAAGGATCCAACATTACAAAAATGATATTATTTAAGCTTTATTCTTACTCTACCAGCTGACACACACGTCTCCCTTCTATCTAACTTAAAAACTATAATTGTATTAACAATACTTTTTATGCATTGTTCATTGAAATACTTATTTTATATGCATTCAGCTTTTTTGCAAGGTCCTAAACCAGGCATGTCCAAAGTCGGTCCTCTGGGGTCGCTGTCTACAGGTTTTCAATGTTTCTCTGCTTCAGCACTGCAGAAAAAGCCTGTTAATCAGCTATCAGTGGAAATCTGCTGTGCTGAAGCAGGGAAACCTGCAGGACGACGGCCCTCCAGGACAAACTTTGGTCAGACCTGTCCTAGAAATCATTTCTTTAAAACTCTAATGGATGCATACTTAAATAATTCATTTGCCCTGAAAGATTTCAGTCCTGATTTATGTTTGTGTGGCTGTCGTTTGCAGGGCCATTATCGTAAGGCCCTCTCCAGCCTGCATCAGATGGCTGCAGTGCAGCCTCAGCCCCTACAGCAGAGCCCCACAGGCCAGGCCAGTCTGGAGCACCACAGGGCCCTCATCCAACAGGCATCCTGCCACTACGCACTGGGAGAGTACAGAGTAAATACATCCACCTTACTTGACTTATTTTGATGCCTGCTTTTATGCAGATGTGTGTGTTTTTATGGATATGGAGCTAATATGTAACATTTAATGTCATTAATGAATTTTTACCTCACAAAGTAAACAGTTTTTGGGCTGAAGGTGGCAGTAGAGGCTAAAACTGCTGCTTGGATGTGATCTTTATCCCATGATGTTTGGTTAATTTACTCTTCAGGCATTGGCACTTTTTATAATAATTAAAATGTTCCTGTTGATCAACGTGGCTGAGCAACGTGAGGATTAATTAAGCCTCGATTATAACAGTTGTTTGATTCCACGGTCATTTTATGTATTTTTGTTCTCACTGATGTCGAGATGATGGTGGATTTCGGATGTTGTGCTTTCCATCTGTGGAAAGCAGAATCCATCATCACGGGGAAAAGATGAAAAAAATACCCCCACTCAAAAAAAAAAGCAACAAAAAGAAATGTTCTAATCAGGAAGTGGAAAGTTTGACACTTAAAGGTCATTTCTACACTAAAAGTAATAAAACTTCCCAGTTAATATGAACTGAAAGTATATATTTTCAACTTGTAATACATGGTGTTGAATAACCAAACTTGCTTTCAAAGGGTTACTGTCACGTGATTTAAATTGTTGAATATTTAGTTTTAGGAAAGCTAAATTTATTCAGAAGATTTATCCATAGATCTTTAAACATTACTGGCTCTTTTTGAGGTGATATTTTTTTAGCCTTTTTTAGCAACCTAAGGGTGATCATCAGCTGTTCATACGTTTCCCTAAAACCGTTCTATTAATGATCTATTTACCAATTTTCTGTACACGCAGTTCTTTTAGAAAACATTATCAGTAGATAAAAACATTTGATCTTGTCTATAATCATGAGTTTTCTCGTCTATTTATGCACTCTTTTGTTATTTAGCTGGCCTGTGAGAGGCTCCTAGATGTGGTGAGCGGACTGGTTCCTCCAAACTTGGAACCGAGCAAAGCAACAGAAGATCAGGGCAGAATCAAGTCCAAGACCAGGAAAGGTAAACTCACAATATTCTGTTTGATCAGGTTAACAGCTCTCCTGAAATCAGTGCCGTCTGCCAAGATGCGTTCAAGTGTTTTCTATTACCAATGATCTTCATGTCAGATACATTTTTTTTACTGATTGTAACTGATCTGTCCTGTAAAACAGACATTTTATCTCACTGGGATTAACCTTGTATTCAAAATAGCTTCCCAACCAGCCAGTGGTTCTATGTTTACCGTCATTGTTTATTATGAAGAAAGTATCAAATATATTAAGATGATGTAGATTTATTTTACTTCATTCATACTTTTTCTTTTAACCGTTTGAACCAGGCAACGACCTGAGGTTGCTTCCTTGCACCAGCAGAGCTGTTTTACCGTTCTGTCTCCAGCTGATGCTTGCTTGTTTTAAGGTACTTAGATTAGTTTAATCTCTGGAATTAAATCAAATAGATCAATTGAAATCACCAAGTTCTTACATATGTACTTTAATTGTGAATCTCTCATTAGTTTCCTTTGCTTTGCTTTGTTGGGTTAACCAGCTCAGAGCGTTCACAGACAGCCGGGATGACCTGTCTCTGGGCCATGTGGTGGTGCTGCTGCAGCTCGATTGGCCACAGGGAGAGATGCTGTTTTTAAAAGCTGTGGATAAAATCTGTCAGCAAGGCAGCTTCCAGTATGAGAACTTTTTCAACTATGTCACCAGTATCCTTATCTGTAGCTTCAAACTGATAAGATGCACATTTGCATCTACTGTTTGTCATCTGTTTGTTTTCCGTCATGTCCGGTATGTTGGTTTCCTTAAAGCTCATAATTTCACTCAGACATCGACATGCTGGAGGAGTTTGCTTACTTGCGGACTCCAGAAGGAGGGAGAATTCAGCTGGAGCTGCTTCCTAACCAAGGAATGCTGATTAAGTAAGGAGCAATCATAGAGCAGTTTCCCAGTTTGCATGCTGACTCTGCACTTTCCCTTTCTGTTGATGTTTTTGGAAGAAAACAATTTATCTACAAAGTCGGGCCTGTGGGGGAAAAAAAAAACAACCCAAAAACTTTGCTTTGAGCTAAATGAACTGTTAATGGAGCAGCCTTATAAGTCCCTACCAGAAATATTCATACCTGTTCAACCTTTTCACATTTTATTGTATTAGAAACACTGTATTGGAAACCTGAGAAACACAAAAAAATGGTCATAGTAATGCTTTCCATACAGGAGGGTTGAAGCTAATGTGAAGATGCTAAATACAAGGAAATCCTGGAAGAATATCTACTTAAAGCTGCAGAGGACTTTAGATCCTCTGCAGAGATTCACATAGCAGCAGGACAGCAATGCTACACATAGCAACAGCTGTAATGGGGTAATGTGACATAATAGGCTGAGTTTGTCATCTTGCAATGAGGAAAATGTTGGGCTTGCTTCTGTCTCATGTTGATGTGCCCATGAGCAATGCAGTAACCCCTAAGTTGCATCCAAACTGCATATCAGGAAACGAATGTGTGCACAGCACTGTGCGCTGTTAGCTGTAATGTAAAGTGCTTGAACTGTTCGCTAGGAGTAAAAAGGTGCCTAGATGTTCAATGTCAACATTAGCTGTGACTGAGCCTGAATAGTTTTACAAATTTTAAGATTTCACACACATAAGTGCAATGAAAGATGAGGCTTCAAAGCATCAGTTCATAGATACACCACATTATCTTAGCTGAGAATCATTTACCAACAACTATTTAAGTCTGTTAGAAAGATTCCTGTAACATAGGTTGAAATTTGAACAAAATGTAAAAATGTTGAACTGGATTGAATTCTTTGTTAAGGGACTGAATGTGTTAAAATTATAAAGCAGTATTTTTTTCTTTCTTTTTTTTTTTTTTTCTCTGGTTCGTTGCTGTAGCAGTTAAAGACTCTTAAATGAAACCTCACTGACAGAGTTGTTGAATGTTGCTGTCCCTTAGGAACCCTAGCCCCGCCCTGGGGGTGGAGTTAAATACCCTTCTGCTCCAAGGGGTGCAGACAATGGACAGGTACCCCAGGCCCCTCCTTCCACAGTCCCCATCCCTCCAACACCAGTCACCCTTCCTTCATTCCCAGCTTTTAGGCTTTTCATTCCCTCCCCAGTTTTAATTTGGGACATTTTGCATCAAGAGTTAGTCGTTCTTTGATTTCCTGCCAGTGTTTGTCGATTTTTATTTCATATTCCCTCTTTTTCTGTGGTCATCACTGTTGTTATTATGAGGATGATGTTGATGTTGTTGCAAAGTCAGATTTGTTATTTACAGTTCATAATCTCATTTCATTTATAGACATGTTTTGTTTATAATTTTTAAATACTCGACATACGTTGTTATAGCAGACTGGTGTATTTGTGTGTGGAAGGAAAGAAGCAACATGTTGTTACCATGACTACGCCTTTGTTTCGTTTGTCATACAGATGTCAGTTTTGTCGGTCAGTGTATGTTTGACCGTTTATTTTATCGTTTTCGTCCTGCAGACACCACACTGTGACAAGAGGGATAACCAAAGGAGTGAAGGAGGATTTCCGCTTAGCCATGGAGAGGCAGGTGTCCCGCTGTGGAGAAAATCTGCTGAGCGTGCTTCACCGCTTCTGCATTAATGAGAAAATAATCATTGTTCAGTCCCTTCCGTAGCACCTTGCCCGAATCTTTACATTAGCAGAAAGTAGCCGCAGTCAGGCTGGTTTTTCAAGCTGAAAAAGTTGGAAAACACCTGGAATCCTTTGTGCCTCTATGGATTTCAGAGAACAGTAACATCCACAACCTTCTTGTATTTAGTGTTGGTGTTTTCGGTAAATAAAGACTTAAATGCTTTTTGATAATCTATTTTTTTCTTCTTTTTTGATTCGATTGAATGTTTATATTGATGTTTGTATTGAATGTCATCTGATTGGTTATAATTAGTAGATAATAAGTCATTATTATTATTATTATGCCATGCAAAATGCTTGAACTTAATTTAAAAAATAAAAGAAACGATAATCTTTTTTTTTTTTTCTATCATTGAGTATAGTCATTTCCAAATTGGTGAGCTAACACAAAATAACGGGACGAAACTCATTATTACTTACAAACATTTATTCAACATAGGCTAAACATGGGTGCAAGAGAAGACAATCAGCATGAAATGCCACTCGCTTTGAAATCAAACTTCTTAAAGACTCGTTCACACTTCCTTCAGGGTTTCTATACACTCTGGGAGAAGTAGGGAACCTAATCTATACAAATTTTAGAGCTGAAGAGTAAAGAAAACCAAATGCCAAAGTATGACATATATGAATGTTTACATGTGTATCCTAAATGGCAACTTGAGATTAATTTAAGGTCAAGAAAGGAAGTCATTAAAACAGTCAATTATGTTATCAAGACAAATTACATCCTAAAATAATAAGCAACTGAAAGTTTTCAACTTGTCAGTTTTTATTAGATAAAAGATAAGCAGATAAAGGGGTAACATTTTATGCTGTTCAAGAGTTTTTTTTTTTTTAGCTTTTTACAGCACTAGTGGCTCGTTTTTCTGACAGTAGGCTGACAGGAAAGGGGGTATGAGAGAGGGGGAGAGACATGCAGGAAAGGACCACAAGCCGGATTCGAACCTGGGTCGCCCGCGTTGAGGACTAAGGCCTCCGTACATTGGTCGTGCGCGCTAACCACTGCGCCACCTGCACACCCAGTTTTTGCTTTTTTTACTCAATTTAATTTAACATAGAAGTATGCTGAATAGATCTACCCCTATAGATTTGACCCATCTTTACCAATACTAGATCAATACATCTCTGCAGTTTAGTCCATCTGTATCTTTGTCTATTTTTGTCCACTTTTATCCAACCATCTTTCCTTGAGGTTTTTTTTATGCATTTAAAGTCGACCAATGTTGATAACGACACCTGCCATAAATTCATTGCAATCCTTTCTGTCTTAGCAATTGGCTAAAAAATTCTGAGGACCTTTTTAAGTTATTACAGATCTACTCCTCTTTATCAGCCTCCGGCAGGTCAGCCTGCAGAGCAGCTCTGAGATTAGCCCAGAACAGCCTGTGTTTGGCTTTGTCCTGAGGCCACTCCAGGTAGGTATGGCGGTTCATCATGGACTTAAGCTGGTAGTACTTGGATGGGATAAGGTACTGGGGCAGAGGCTCAAGCAGCACCAGCACGATGCTGTCCAAGCCCTGAGAAAGACGTTGGTGGCTGGCAAAGTACAGCTCATAATGGCACCATTCGCTCTTGACAAAGTGGGCAGAGAGCACAAACACGGAGCGGCGACTTTTCTCCACGCAGGTGATGATGTTCTCCATAATTGTCTTCCCTGGCACAAAGTCTTTTTCATGGTGGCAGATTCGTAGGCCTCCTGCAGGGCCCTCGAGGTTGATGAGTAGGGAATTCTTCACCCAGTCTGCGTCTTGCTGACTGTAAGACACAAAAGCGTGGAACTCGATACCAACCAGGTCTTCTGGTCGAAGCTGCCGCATTCTTGCTCGATGTTTGGCTCTGGTCCACTGCCAGATCATACCCATGTACCAGGGAATGTCTAGACGCCGACACAGAAAGAAAATGGTGACAATCAGTGCCACTGAAGGAACCAGGATGGTGGCTGCTAGAAGACTGGCACTGCAGGAGATCTCTGGAATCCAGAAGCGTTCTAGAGTCGAGTCTCTAACTTCTTCTGGGTAAATGCAGTGGTAACCCTCTGGCCAGTTTCGCAGAGTAAGGCCCGACGGACTTCTCTCATACTTGCTCTGAATACCAAGGCGGATGAAGTGCCTCAGAGGGCAGGTGCAGGTGAACGGGTTGTGACTTGCGTCCAGGATTTTTAGATTGGGGCAACTTCTCAAATTTTTCACTGAAGGGGCGTGGAGAGAGTTTAAGTCCAGCAGAAGCTCGGTCATTTTGGGGAAGTTGTCACATGTGGGCAGATCCCGCAGCCTGTTGGCTGTCAGATTCAAAGAAGAGAGATTTTCAAATTTGAGGATGAGTGACGGTATCACAGAAATCTGGTTGTTCTGCAGGTCCAGTGTCTCTACCCCTTTTGGGAGACATTTAAAAACATCATCTGTTAGACCTCCAGAGGAAAGATTCATAACGATGATGTTATTTGGCCACCAACACTCAGAGGAACCATCGTACACCAAGGAGTTAATACTGAGGTCCAGGTGTGAAAGAGATATCATGTACTGCAACCGTTTACTCACTGCTTGAAGGCTCTTAAGATTGTTGCCTACCAGAGAGAGTTTTCTTACATTACTTAGAGTCTCACATTCGACTGTTTCTTGACCCTCAAATCTGGAAAAGATGGAATCAGCCAACGCACAGTAGGAAAAGTCCAAATCGACGATGGGACTCTGTTTCTTTGGACATGTCATGTGAATTAGTGACGTCTCCATAATTGCACAGCGCTTTACTGGCAGGTTGATGAAAAAATTGTACAGAGCCTCCTGAGAGAAGAAGAAAGAGTTTACAACTCCTCGTTTGACTGTGAAGGACTGCATTGAAGATGTTCCGGTCAGAATGGTATCTAAATAAGGAGGCCTGTTAATTGCTACGTCAGCTGCGCTTAGCTGGGCAATAGATGTGCGCAGAGTGGCATTTACTAATTCCGTTAACTCTTTCCAATCAATAACAATGGTGCGGATGGAAAGACTTACAGTGGAGATTTTAGTTTTTTCACCAAGCCACGTTTTAATATATTTGTAGCCCCCAGTTACATTCTTCACCTCCACTTCTACAAAATAAGACAACACATCGGCAAAAAGATCATTCTGCATTATTTGCCCACCATTTAGGTCCACTTGTATTCTTTTGGCATGAATATCCATCAGGCTTCTTGACTCATAAGCAAATTCATTCTCGAGAGAAAGAGTCAAGCAGTATAAATTCACCTTGGCAATGTTCTTGAAATCCCCCAAGCTGATGGCTTTTGCTTCAAGTGTTAAATTTTCAATTTTTCCCAAGAAACTGAACTCTCTTCCCAAGGTCATGTTCAGAAACTTGTTCTGTGCCAAGTTTATCACTCTGAGGTTCCTTGTATGTGACAGGTACTGTTGGTCTGACAGGTTCCTCAGCAGGTTGTGTGACAGATCCAGATTGTCTAAAAGTGGTGTGTCAAGAAATGTCTCTGCCTCGATCAGCTCCAAGCCGTTCCAAGACATATTCAGGAACCGAAGGAGAGGTGTGTTTTTGAAATCCCCTTTGTGAAGCTGATGTATGTGGTTGCATGACAGGTCTAATTCAGTAACTGCCTGAGGCAAGTCGGATGGGACAGAGGAGAGGTTCCTTGACGAAAGGTCTACGATGCCATCAGGGGATGAAGCGCACATCTGCACCACGGCCAATATGGCCGCCGCCCACAGGTATGCAGCCGAGGCCATCATCGTCTATCTGGATGAACAGAAGAAGTTGTGTAGGAAAATAAATGTTTAATGCAGCCCTCCTTACCTTTCATGCCTTAAGAAGAAACAATACAAAGTAATTAGTTTTCTTAATTAATCTGTTGACCTTTTTTGATTTTTTTTGATTATGTGATTAATAATAAGATAGCTAAAGGTTTTCATTAGGATATTTTTTTTCACTTTTGAACTGTTAGGCTAAAAAGCCACTATGAGTTCTGAACAGAGCATATTTACTTTAAATAAGGTTTTAAATTCTAGATCCAAACAGGTAATTTTGTGCCAGGAAAAGATATCATACCACCGTTGTTTTCTTTATTTTTTTGTTCTCTAGGTATATTACCAGAAAAATGTAATGAACAGAACAAAAAACAAGTGGATGGTCTAATTTGATTTCCATGATTGTATTTTCTTGTACAATTTTGACCTAATTACTGCTCTGACTGGGTTGTTCTTTAAGCAAACGACATGCCGTAGTGTCTGTATTCTTCAGGTTATGATTATTTGCATATTACATCAGCGGGTGATTTTTAAATAATCGATGAATCTGATTAATTGTTTTAACCCTACTTGTGAAGAGACTAGACATTTTTTATAGAACTCAAACATATTGTCATGTTAAAATGATAAACTCCAGATGATTCAACGGCTTTCTATCTAGTAATTAAACACAGCATCACTGTCATTAATGTACAATGGAAGGAAAATGATTTTCAGTGTTTTTTAGAAAGTACTTGGAGGCTTAGAGTGAAAATGACACGTGAACATTATACTCTATGGAAACCTGTTTTTATAACACAGTTGGATCCAACTGACTGACGTTTAAAACCTCTGATACTATAAACAAAGACTTAAATCAAAGCAGAAAACTTTTTTTTTTTGAGATCTGGTATGACACCCAGAGGTGGAAAGTAACTAGTTCCATTTAATTGGTTACATTTACCTGAGTAATATTTTCAAAAAATAAAACAAACAACAACAACAAAAAAAATGTGTATGTTACTTTTTGATTTTAATTGAGTCATTTTCTTGTGAAATACCGCTACTTATACTTGGATAAAATCCCTGTCTACTCTGTCCACCGTGGGTAAGTTGAGCCATTCAGCCATTAGTTGAATATACAATAAACAGTAGATCTTGTCAGTGAAAGTTCTGATTATGTCCTGCTCTAATGTATATATATTAACCACAATAAGAGTTGATTTTATAAGTAATGTTGAAAAATATTGATAAGGAAACATTCACTCAAGTATTTTCTTAAATAACTACATATTACTTGTTGAAATGTTGAAGTGGTGTATATGAGTAAAACTTTTGGGGTACTCTACCCACCTCTGAAGACATTCATTTCAACTGAAAATATTTGTTGTTTTCCTGATTGTTAGGGCAATTTTTCATACAATGGTAGAAAGAGCTGCCAAACTTCTGAGGATTATAGCAGCTTATGAGCCTGGTATAAAATTTAGATTTAATTCATTTACAAAATTGCTGCATAAAAACAGTAAACTAATGCAAGGCACTTTTAGACACTCAAGAAGATTTTTTTTCTTAAACACGCTCACTAAATAATGATGTTTGGATAATAGTGAAATAAGGAGAGCTTTTATTCTTGACTGAACTACACCAGAGTGTTTACATCTAATCTGTCAAAAGGCCTTTCTCACAATTTTCCTGCTTTTTATAGCTGACTGACTTACTGACTGACAGACTTGGGAGAAAAAGTGGCTCCTGTTTATGTATTTTAGTAGGATCTTGTTACACTAGAGGGCGTTATTGTTCCTTGGAGAACTGACCCTTTTTTTACCTGATAAACATTCATACATTAAACTTTATTTTACAGAGACTCACATATTTAAATCCAGACTCTGTTACATACTATGGTCATTTGCTTACATTTTTATTGTGATAAACATAATGGACACTTCTAAAGTCTTGATGCTGAATTTTATAGCTATGACAACATTTTTTAAATGTTTTCCTTCATGATAAATATGCAATTTCTTCCATAAGCATCCATACCCTTTGGATGTTTCCACAACATTTGTTGTGTTTTATTGTGTTTATAAATACTGTGATAGATTAAACTAGGTAAAAACCTTTACTGCATTACACTCCAGATACTCAGTTTTACAATAACAGTTATGTTTGGTGGTGAAAACATCATACTGTGGAGATGCTGGACAGGGAATAGGGCCAGAGTCAATTGAAAGGTACAACGAGCTAAATAAAAGCCTTTTCTAGAACAAAAAAACCAAAAGAAAAAATCATGTTAGAGGCTACAGAAAACCTGGGACTGTGTGGGAAATACACCCCAGCTGGACGACAACCCTAAACATACAGGCAGAGCTAGGATGGTCCAGTCAAAGTTCAGATTTAATCCACTTAAGAACATCAATACAAAAAGTAATATAGTAAGTAGCTATCTGTTCAAGATGACTAAAATTAAACAATTTTGCCAAAAAGAAAAGGCAAAAACCTCTAAATTTCCAAATCCAATAAATTCATAACTCACAAATGTATGTGGTTAAAGACGCTGAGGGCTAACTACAAGCACAAGCCACACAATTTTAAAATCTATGTCACATAGAATCGAACTATAATGAAGGTCGAACCTTAAAGGAGGTTAAACCATGTGACTAATAAAGCAAGTATCTGTAGATTAATATGAAAGAACATGTAATCCTTAACTTTCCTGCCTTTACTTTTTAAAAACTCTCCTTTGTTTTTAGATGAATCCACAAAATAGTTCAGACAAAAAGTACCTACAAATATGAAAACAAACGCAGAGAAAAAGAGTGCAGGACACACTAACCTGAGCTGAGGTCAGACTCTTTTTTTAATCCAACTCTTCAATATTCATATAATTGATCAAATGAACGAGAAAATACTGGTATTAAAGGACGACCATAAGCTATGCTATAGCATCAACTTCTGTTCCTTGCTTGTTAAATAGCAGAGCTGATGGGAAAAAGATAGAAGTGAAAACCTTTCTCTTACGAGTCATGATTTTAAAAGTTCACATCCTCTTTTCACTTCCTGTGTTGTTCACAGAACAAACTGGCTTTGAAAAGTTCTGCCTCTTGAGAAGACAGTGGAAACACAGCAATTCAATTATTTTAGTCCTTCTAAATCTTCAACCCGTTTTTTGCTCATTCTTAAAATAATCAATTTAAAATATATATATTTGATAGTATCAAGCATAAAGTCTTCAGTTCTAATCCAAGAGAGGTGTTGTGTGACATGAGCTGCATAAAAGGCAGAGCAGCTCAGTTCCTGCAGTGTATTTTTGTTAACACCATGGCGACCCCGTAATGCCAGTGGGATTAATCAATACACATTTGTCACATTTAAATTCGCTTATCTCCGTGATGCCGTGAAGCAGACAGTGACTATGTTGTTTGCTTCACAACAGGCTCTACTGTAGGACAACGTAAAAGATGTTTGAGGTGCTCTTCTTATTTATGTTTTTTTTTTTTACAACACATATCCCTGCAATGTTCTCAGTCACCCTGTGCTGTTTTTGCCTTGGGTGACTGGCTGGCACATCTACGGTAAGGAGAGCAAAATTTAATAAGGTCAGATAACCTGTTGTGTCCTTTGTCACCTGGCAGTGTTAGATCAGATCTGGGGCAGGGGGGCTACAGATGTCCTTAGCACCTCTTACAATGACAAAAACAATCTAAAAAATCTAAATCTAAAAAAAAGAAATCTAAAAAAAAAAAAAGGAAAAACAACTATTGCTTGTAAACCCTCATTCATTGTTTATGGGTGATTGGCAACTGTTAATTCAAAACTTATCAGAATCATGTGATTGTTTATTAAGAGGAGATTCCAGTTAAGTATTCCTTGAAGATCAGAGTACAAACTAATTATTGACACAGAGATGTGCAGAACCCTTGAAAAGAACACCTTATTAATACAGTTACAAACTGAAATGAGTTGTCACCATTTGCTGTTAAAATTACATTTTTCCAAGAATCAGTGATTTTTTTTTGTGTGTGTGTGGACAGGCAGTAATAACAGCTTGCTTGGCTCTGAGTCAACCTTTGTATGTGCGAATGTTAAGTTGCAGGGAGGGGCTGAGAGGGAGCAGAAGTACAGGGAGGGAGAAACAGATAGGGAAGGCTAACCAGGTTGTCAGATGGACAAAGCAACACCTAGAGGCTCCCATTGTTTCTCTCTGTTTGTTTCTCTGTATTCTTTCACCTGCTATGGATCTACTGCGAACTGGAAGAGAATTAATTATGATCAAACTTGCAGCTGACTGACACCTGCTTACTCCCTTCAAAGTGGATTTTCAAGACAAGTTGGACTCCTTCAGGATGCTGAACCATCCCTCTTGTCCCACATTTGGTTTGGTTTCCCTTCTGTCTTTGGTGTTTCTTTGGAACCAGGCAATCTGCTCTCCTGGGGAAGGAAGGAATATCTGGCAGCGACCGAAATCAAACCCCACTATCAAAGAGCGGCTTTTTCTTGAAGACACGTTCCCCCCGGGGTTCTTGTGGGGCTCAGGAACGTCTGCCTTCCAAACTGAAGGAGCCTGGAACCAGGATGGGAAAGGCCTCTCCATTTGGGACCATTTCACTCACTCCTCTGACAGTGAGACTGCAGATGTGGCAAGTGACAGCTACAATTATTGGGAAGAAGATGTTAAGGCACTTGGATATCTAGGTGTAAGATCGTACTCATTCTCCCTCTCCTGGCCCAGACTTTTCCCTGATGGAAACGCCACCGGAGAGCCCAATGCAGCTGCTGTGGACCACTACAGTCGCCTTATAGAGAAGCTCCTGGAGAGGAAAGTTGAACCTATTGTGACTCTCTATCACTGGGACCTGCCACAGGTGTTGCAGGATCAATATGGAGGATGGAAAAATGACACGTTAGTAGAGCATTTTAAGGACTATGCGGCGTTCTGTTTCAAAACGTTTGGGAGACATGTAAAATATTGGCTTACGATCCACAACCCCTACCTAGTGGCTGTGCAGGGGTATGGGACAGGCCTACATGCTCCCGGAGAAAAAGGGGGGATCTCCAGCGCTTTAACTGTAGCCCACAACCTGATCAGGGTGAGTTCTGCAGGGTTACTCAACTACTTTCTTTGTACAGTTTATATGGTCACACAGTCTGTGTGCAAACTTTGACCTGCAGCTTTATCATTTTATGATAGTCAATGAATGTTTATATCTCCAGATTGGCTGTTGGGTCACAGGACAGTATAGCAAACACACACCGGATCGGCAGTCTGATATTGGCTTTTACAAGCCACTTTAATCCAGCCTAATTTCTGCATGTAATAAAACAAATAATCCCTAAAACATCTCTACTCATTGGGGAGGTTTTATCTCCCCCTGATGACTGGTTGGCTATATTTCTATTGACAGGTTTTGTGATAAGTAAACAGGACACTTAAAGAGACACTCGGGTCAAAGTCCACCACATCAGCACTTTTGTGGTGGAGGGAATCTGTTTGTGTGTGACAGGAAGTCACGGAGATACGCCTCATTAATACTCACTTAGGTTTATGCAGTGGAGCACAGATGGTCGGCTCCCAGCTAACACCAAGCAGATAGAGTAAGCAAATAGTCGTTTTTTGCTTCCTGTGAAATGCACTCTTTAATAATTAATTAGCCCTAATCAAGATATTTTTCTTAATTTGATCTGTTGATATAAGATATTAGCACTCATTAAAATGTCACATTTTTGTCTGAGAAACTGCTGCTCTCTTGAAATAAAAGAATGCAGGACATAATGTAGTGTGCCTTGCAGAATTGCTCCTCTTGAATAGTTTAAAACACAAGAGAATTTCATTAGATTTCTATGTTGGTCTGTGACATGAAATCACAATAAAATACATTCCAGTTTGAATATTTCATGTGATCAAATGTGTTCAAAGAGTAAGCACACCTTTGCTGGATTCTGTATGTGCCTTGTAATATTAAAATGCAGCTAAAGCAGACAATAGGTACACAGCCAAGTTTTATTTTAATAGCTAAGCTGTTTTTGAATTATTTGAAAAACAATTTAATGATACCCCTTTAAATGTCTGTACTGTTGGTTTTAGGCCCATGCCAAAGCATACCAGACCTACAACACTCATTTCCGCCAAGCGCAGAAGGGCAAAGTCTCCATCGTTTTAGGTTCCCATTGGGTTGAACCACACAGGGGCCAATACACAGCTACCAATGCCGCACTATGCCAGCAATCCATGGAGGCTGTTCTTGGATGGTTCACCAAGCCCATCTTTGGTGATGGGGACTATCCAGTCTCTCTCAAAACGAAACATGGAAACCTAATGCCCGTGTTCACCCCTGAAGAGAAGCTGTGGGTGCAGAAAACAGCAGACTTTTTTGCTCTGTCGTTTGGGCCAAACAACATCCGTCTAAGCCAAAGCGTGATACGCTATGGGCAGAGCATCACGGCAGACCTGAGACGCCTCCTGAGCTGGATAAAACTGGAGTATGGGAACCTTAAGGTGCTTGTGGCAGAAGGAGGCTGGTTCTCTAATGCCAGCGTTGGAAGAGAAGACACACTTGCCATCTATTCAATGAAAAAGTTTATTCATCAAATCCTACAGGGTAAGCAGGAAACCTTTAAGATGTAAAATGTTGGACAACACATTTAAACTTGGAAAATAAATACTGAAGTATTTTTGTCTCAGCCATCAAGTTTGATGGTGTGCAGGTGTTTGGCTACTTAGCCTGGTCTTTGGTGGATGGATTTGAGTGGAATTATGGCTATGGTGTAAGAAGAGGTCTTTTCTACATTGACTTTAAACAACCAAACAGAACAAGGGTCCCAAAGACAACAGCTCAGTACTTCAAGCAAATTGTCACGGACAATGGTTTTCCAAATGATGAAACCTCCCTGGATGTTAAGGGCCAATTTCCATGCAAGTTCCACTGGGGAATTGCAGGCTCTACACTACAGGTGGGATATGAGATTCCTCAGAAGTTATTCTCAAAAGATAAAAAAAGATCTGGTATGATTTTTTTCCATTTCTTTCTGTTTTGTAGGTTCAGTTCCACCCTTTTTCCCCACAGTTTTCTGACCCACACGTATATACCTGGAACCTGACAGGAGACGGATCGTTGCGTCCAGTTCCAGGGTTGAAGCTGAACACCAGACCGGCCCAGTGCACAGATTATCTGGCTATCCGCAACCATCTCCGCCTGTTAGCATCCACCGGGGCCTCTCATTACAGCTTCGCTCTTAACTGGTCTCTGATTTTACCCGAGGGAGATCGTTCGAATGTAAACACTGAAGCCCTGAGGTAGAAATCAACAAGCACACAAACCTCTGAGTCTGGCAAAATTAATCTAACTTTGACAGATTACACTTTAATTATATTGATTTTATTTTGTAGAGATAAAGATTCTTGCAAAATACAATCACTTTCACTTTTTACATTTTGCCACATTACAACGTCAGTTCCCCCCAGAGTTTTATCCAATAGATTAACACCCACTGGAGCTTAAATGTGAGTTTAAAGAAAAAATGCTTCTCATAACTCTTTATTACAATTACATTTTATTCATATTAATTTACTATGATGCTCCAAAATACAATCCAAAGCTACCAACTCCAGAGCAACCAACTTCAACCCATCAATAAAAAGTGGAAAGAATAAGACACATCTGCGAAGTGGGCCTTACTGAACTGATAGGCAGACTAGACGCTTTGGGTAAAAGAGAACTTTGGATGAGTTGCACAGCTCAGGTAGCAAAATTTGTTTAAAGCATTACAAATCCTTTGCTGCATATAAATCACCTTTTGTATAAAAGTAATTGTGTAATCACTGCTAAAAGGATTAAAGACAAAGGAATGGTTGAATGGTTTAGCTCAATAGACATTCGTTTGGTAGAATTATCTTGGCAACTTATAGAGAAAGAAGCGATGGCAAACATTTCAGTCTCTTTGTGTCCAAAACTAGTAGCAACATA
>JAUZNJ010096846.1:2383-21728 GCA_034780135.1 Jordanella pulchra
TTGGTAGCAAAATGGTACAGAAGCCAAGCAGAGGCTGGTGTTTTTCTTCTAGACAGGATCCATTTAAATGTTTGGTTTGATTCGCATTAGCATTAGTGGACCTGGCAACTGCCTGGCAAACACTATAGAACGAGAGTAAGGGCGAGTCCACCACTGACAGAACAAGGGGAGTGAAACTTGTAGCTATTTCCTTTAAGTAGGTTTAAACACAGTGTTTAAGGAATAATATTTGTTTTACTAGTGAGATCTTGCAGATTAAAGACTAAAAAAGGAACTTTAGTTGATAATTCATGCATAATGTTATGTCCAGTTCACAACGGTGCCTGCATGGTGGCACATGGAGCTCCATTTATCATGAAAGAGCCACGATACTGGTACTGTTGGGTTCAGTGGTGTATAAACAAAGTTGATAAAATAGGAGATGTTTCCATTCCAAATCCATAATCAGAGGGAATTAAAATGAGCTAACTTTGCAACTAATCATTGAGCATTGATGAGTGTGGCTGGCTAATATACAGAGAGAACAACTTGTAAGTCTATGTAATGCTTTTTCTATGTAACACCGTCTACCGGTACCAACATGGAGCATTTCTGAGTCACTTACTTCTTTACCACTTACCACTTATTTCCATTCTAGTGGAAACTATCTATGCAGTTGATTTGGCCAAAACAAACCAACATGATGAAGTAGTTTAAATATTAAAAATGACTGTTATTGTGAGTGATGCTTTTAAATAAAAACTGGTTCTTTCAGAATGATATGTTTCAAGATGTGAAATCGGATTATTAACTTGGGAAAAAAATGATTTGTATGTAAATATAAAAGTATTAAAGATGGAGTTAATGAGGAGATTCATCACCCAACAGCTTTCAAAATAGATCTTTACGGAAACAGATCTCCACTGCAGTGTTTTATTCTGATTCTAATTCTGATTATTCAAAGGGATGGCTCATTTTAAAAATCTAAACCTGATAGATTTTAGCTATGGCTAATTTCCATCTTTATGCAAGAAATCTTTTAGAAGTCTGTGAAATCAGGGATTTAATCCAAAGACATCACCACAGGATTTTTCTAAACTGTTTCTAAGGTTTTAAAATGACAGAATTTTAAAGAGAGTTTAAACCGTTTTTATTTCCAGGTCAGCAGTGAAGGGAAAAACATACAAGTAATGGAAGTAAGCAGTCTTAGCGAGGTGCTGAAATTCAATGCAACTGGTCATTTAAAAGTGTGTGTGTGAGTGTGTGCGTGTGTTGCCCCCAGTTGATGCACTCAACCCCGCTCTCGTGGCTTTGCTGTTGGAGGTTGCTCGCTTTAAGCTTCCAGCTCCCGAATGTGCAGCTCATTTCTAGCAAAGAGGCACATTGCTGCAATGCAATAAGGGAAAACAACACTTTTAATAATTCAGGCCCTGAGACCGTGAGGAGGGGTGGGGGGGTGGGGGCTGAGGTGGAAGGGGGTGGGGGGCATCTTAAAGTACCGCAGAATGGCTCATTTAGCTCCTGCTACGCATTATTAAAGTTGTATCAAACTCCCACCCCGCCCCCCACACCCCCCCGGGTCTTTCCCAAAGTTTTTTTTTCTTTCTTTCATTTTCCTTTCCTCTTTCCCCTAAAGCCTTCGAGGTAACCAATAACAGCTAGCAACATTTATAAACGACAGAGTATCCTGCACCTTAGAGGGGAGGTAAACAATGGTGTAGCTCTTAATCTCTCTTTCTCCCTGTCCTCCCCGCTCACTAGTCCTCCGGTCCGAAATTTGTCAGTGCTTTATCCTGTTTGAGCTGTAATACAGAGCCTCTCGCCATCCAGATTATTTTCTGCCTGAGCTAAGCCCACAATGCATAAGAAAATGTGGGGAATGAACCTTCTATGGAATCAAATTGAGTAATAAAATGGAGCTCACAGTGGCACTGATGGACGCGTGATGGTACCGTTAAGGACGCGTTCAGAAGGTACCGTAAATTGTTTCTGAGCTTGATGGCCGTTTCCAGCGCAAAGGAAGCAAATATGAATAGAATAAAAAAGAACACAGAGAGAGGAAAACAACTGGAACCCGTTAAAATACAGATGTGTTTTTCTTTTCTCCCGGAGGTGGAAGAGGATGATATTAACTCTTAAACTTCTACCTTTCAGACACTTTGCAGAGAAAGACAATAAGTTTAATTCATTCAGAACTTCTTTAGATCCCAATGTGTAGCTTTTCTGATCTTCCCCAGACTGTCTGATACCATCATTCTGTTCCTGCCCTTAATAGCTTTATGATGTTTAAACAGAGTAAAATATTCATCAGTGCCACTTTCAGTTTTTCATGCCTGAGTCATTCCATCAAAATAAAGTGGAAACATTCCTGATGTTTTGTGCATAAAAAACTAAATAAAAAAATCCAAACATATTTTCTAAAGTTTCTGCTTGACATATCCTGAAACTGTCTGAGCTCCACTTGGCTACACAGCAGAGTTTAACAGGAATTAAATTCAGCATCATTTGCCTAATTTGATGTTCTCACCTCCAGAGGATATTTTTTGTGAACTCTGAGAAACGGAAATACTGTTTATTAAATATTTTTATTTCTTCTCCCATACAGAGGTCGTCAGCTGTTTTTCTTTGTGGAAACTTGACATTTCAGAATTACTGTGTGAGGTTTTTCAGCCGGGCAACAACAAATTATAATTACAGTAATTTATGATTACTGCTTGCGTTGCATAATACAAGGAAAAAAGGGGAAAAAAGGCCTATTAAAATGTCCATTTAGGATATATTCACCATAAAACGCTGCAGAGATCTTAAATCAAAAGGCCACAATGTTGGAAGAGACGGACAGACGGCGGGAGGTCAAGGCAGAGAGGCAGACAAAGAAGGAGTTCACATTCTGTTTATTTGATTTACAGATTTTATGAAACTTAAGGTTTCCATGTGGAGTTTTTATGGGCTCAAATCAATGACAACTTGGATTTAAGAAACAGCAACAGAAGTACACACCACACTCTACCTTATGAATGTGTGACATTTGCACATTCTGTAAAAAAATATCATAGATGTGGTTTAATTCTGTCTGTTCACCTGTTATTGAGGGTAATTCTTTTGGATATGAAGCCTTGCTAGTATGAAATCCAACTGCTAAAATAGGCACATCTAAATATATTTTAACAAATCAAACTCTTTTTCATTTGGATAAGTATGATAAAAAGTCTAAAATAAGAGTATGGCGATTTTTCTTGCTACTGTGGGTCACTTAGAGAACGGGATGGAGTATTCATAAGTCCTATTGCTTGTTTTTTTTTTTTTTTAACCCTTTAAGGCTTAAAAAACAAGCTACAGAACTTATGAATGATGAGAAACCTAAAGTCAAATCTATGATGAAATAATGCCTTTAGCACTATGTACCCATTAATTTGTTATGAATGTTTGTTGTTTTCTTCCAGCCCAGAAGAAAAGCAACTGCTTTTAAAGCGAAGCTGTCTTTCCCCATCTGGATGCCGCCCATCTTATGACGTCACCGTATCACACCCCTTCAGAAAGTTGAAGGCTGAAAAAAGTCCAAACCTCTCCAGGCTAAAAAACATATCTAAAAAAACGTAGATATTAACTAAAAAGAGAAGGTTGCTGCTCTGTGCAGAACAAGTGCTAAAGAACCACTTCTTCTAGACTTCTTGCTAAAATCCTATTAGTCTGTCTCACCCCTCCCCAATCGGAGGAATTATGTATTTGTTTACAATGCGGGTGGAAGGCGGTTAAGGTAGGTGCTTTGTGGCGGGAACTGTTAGAAATTTCATTTTAGTCAAATCTTGGCTTTTAAAGCAGATTACTATGAACCTATGGTGAAGTATTTTGCTGACATGAGTTACTGTAGTTTCTTTAAAGAACAGAAACTGGGAGTGACAAAAAGTTGGACCACCTTGTTAGTCTGATAAGCTGACTTATCAGTAGGGTACAAGTAAATAGGAAACATCTGTTGTTGTTGCTGTTGTGGTCTTTGTGTAGCACACATAGTTTTTTCTTCACTCTTTCTCTAAGGAGGCTCTCACTGTCTAAAAGGAGGTGATTCCAGATAGCTTAAAAGGTTGAGCATCCCAGACTTTGGACCACATGCATGTTGTTTCAATCTCAATGACCTCTCAGCTGTTGACAGCAACTCTAGTCAGTCAGAGCTTTTTCATGCTTCTGAAGCATCCCAGATGTAGTGTCGCTTGCCGCTTCTCTAAAATACGCGGCTATGTACCAACTCCACCTCAGTCTATTGCAGAGCGGATCATTCAAGCAGGAAGTCAATTGATGAAAAGCAAAGTGGATCAGGTCGAGTTTACAAGTAAAAGATTTAATGTGCAGACTGTGGATTGCATTTTCTAGACTTTTATGTCATAGATTATGTTCATAGAATTAATCATCAGAAATAGGACATATTATCTGTGAATACAAAAGCAGGAAAAGGAATATCTGAAACCACTCTCACTTAACTGGTTTATTGTTCCATTCAAGCCTTCAAGTACAGTAATACAGTGCGATGTTGCGATACTGAAGTGATCTGAGACCTGACGCAAGGTGCTCCACATTACACAGTAGCATGGATTTAAGGTGGAGCTCAGCTGCATAAAGCACAATAAGTAAACCATCAGTTACCATGGAAACCGAGCAAGGACTGGTAGAGGAATAGTGCTAGAGTGATACATATCTTATAGGTCACTGTGATCTCTTACATCTGAGGCAAAGGTTCACTTCATTAACATCCCCCTAACAAAGACAATTATGTTTCATTGTTTGTCTTTAAGAGTCACACCCACAGCTTTCCGCACCTACAACTCAATGAAGAGAGGCCGATGTGTTGCGTCAACATTTGATTACCATTTGGGATTAATAAGGTATTTTTGAAATGATAGCAAATGACATCTTTTACAGTATCCCTGCAGGAAAATGTCCTAATAATACGCAAGTCTTGGGTTGATTTCCCCTGATCCAAGGAAACACCAGCTGCTCAGTGTTTGATTCTGTAGCAGCCAAAAGAACTGGTGCTAAGTGTGCACCAATCTACTGGGGAAGATAAAAAACCACAAAAGTGATCAGTTCAAATAATTACGGTTTGTAGTTGCAGCCAAGCTTCAAAATGCTCTGCATTGACAACAGAAGACCAAACATAGATGCTCTAAATAGCAAAAATGTTCATATAGGGATTAGGAAACGTTATCCGAACACCAATCACAGGATACTCTAAGCAGGCTCTAGATACCGTTGGACTTCAAAGCAAAAGAAACCACTAAAACAGCATTGAGGCAAATAAAGTGGCAAAATATTAAACTAAATCATGCAGAAATGATAAGCAAAAACGGTTAATAAAAAATGGATTTTGAACAATATCAGGCTAGAGCTCTAAATGAGGTTGGTGTCTTCATAGTATTTTCTCCCTGATTTCAGATTCCTTAAACAGATGCATACTGCAGGAAGTACGCCGACTGCTCAGTAAACAAATCAAGAAAACTAACAGACTTCTTTAGTTTAGCCTTCTATCAATATAAATATAAAGACAATCTGTTTATCCCTATTTAGTTTAATACATTTTGATATTTTACTATTAGATTTTTCTCCAGGGAAATGCAGGATTTAGATCCATGCACAGATTTTTTTTGGTTACCTTTTGCTTTTCACCAATCAGAGAAGTTCAAAGTCTGAGTGGAACTTTTATGAATGAGTCTACCTGAGGCATGAGCTTCAAAGCTTATAGAGTTTGGTGGAAGCATGACTATATAACTAGTATGAAAGTCTCTGAATTTATTCTGTGATGAAGTCACAGGTGGGGGAAGCTTCAGATAACTTTATGAGCCAAGAAAAAGCATAAACTCAAGAGGAAAAAAATAGACATAAAGGTGAAAAGGTGGCAAAACTGGGAGCTAAACCAAACTTAGACCTCTCAGCAGCTCATACAGCTTCTCATCTAGGAAGGAAATAACACCTGTATGAGCAGCGGTTTTCTTTTTATACCAAAATGGATTTGATTCTTGAAGAGACTGATGCCTCAACCAGTGGTTTCAGAGAGCAGCTTGTCTGGCTTGAGAGCTTTTGGGTTTTCTCTTTGTTTTCTTTCTGTTTCCATCCTTACACTATTACCAAAGAATCTTTACGGTACAGTTAGATATGAATGGGTCTGAGTGAGAAACAATTCAATGAAAAGCCTCCGAAAGATCAATTTTAACATTAGTACCTGTAACTGCCTGTAAGGACCAACTTAGAATGTCATTGAGCAGCCCAGATGACCTGCCTGTTCATAAGCTTAAACCTTAGACCAACATTAAACTGGGAAATTGTGTACAGATAAAAGTTTGTGGAAATCCTCAGTTTGCTTTTGGACTATTTTTGGTTTCCAGCCATGTAAAAAGTAATAAAATGTGCTGGATAATTTGGTGACAAGTTCGAGCTACATTTTAACACCTCTTCATACATTAATGAACTAAAAATCAATTTTGGGATATATTTCTCCACAGACACATTTGACATTTCGGAAGGAAACTAAAACCAATCTGACAGCTTCTGCTTCAGAAAGTTCAGCCACCAAAGTATATCAGCACACCTCTACAAATACTATTTGATGAGACTCCTTGAACATCAAAGAAGCACCAGTGTAGCCAACCAGTCAGCCAGCCCGAACGTCAGGAAAAACCAGTCAGTCAGCTGCTTTGTCTCCTGCTGAGCAGCAGACTGACGTTCTGCAGCCATCTAAGCTGACTAAACAGAGCCCTCTTTCTTCAAAGCAATGCAAATTAGCCACGTTGTTAAGTGGATTCCTCTCCTCATTTCTTTCTTATTCTTTTTTTTCTTTTTTGTTGGAGAGCCAGAGGCCCGATTAGGCCTAATTTCTATCTACAGAATGTATACACACTTTCATACAGTAAAGAGCTTTGGTGCATTTCTGCCTGTGGGGGATTCTTGGTGGTCCTCTCATAACGCAAGGCTGCTTAAATAGATCGGTTGCTGAATTTAACGTGAAAATAATGTACTTTTTTTCCAACTGTAATGAAATTAAAAGGAGGCTAAAAATAGAGGTGGGAGGAAGCTAATAAAGATCAAACCCGAGCTCAGACACAAAGAGGCTGTAATCTTTGGCTGCAGAAAACATGACTGCTCTGTGATTGTATTACATGCGTTACACGCCTGAAAGCGTGGCGTGATTTCTTTTTTCATTGTTTGGTGTCTAATGAAGGGCAAGTGGGATGGAACACCAGATAATATTCAAAAGACAAACCAGCATTCAGTTTAAAAGATGGATGAGCAGCTCTGATGTTGGAATACCAAAACTAAAACCACATTTAGATATCTTTAAATCAAATTCAGTGTGCTATTTGCTAAAATAGTGTAAAACAACATAATCATAAATGAGATCTGTCTGAAAATGAAACCTCCTGCTATAATTGTCACCTTTTGATTTTTATTTATACTGTTTCAGATGCTCTTTAAGTCTTAAGAACCAAGAAATTTGAACAGGGGTTCCAGGCAGAGACCAATGTGCACCGAGGGGTGGTTAAAAAAACAAATAGATGCCAGAACCAGTTCAGGGTCAATCTATATCATACCAACAGGAAAATGAATGTCCAAACGATCTGTATGTTACTGATATTTCACTAAGTTTAGAATAGACTTACACTGGAGAATCCAAGAAGACTGCAGAGACACACCTTTACCTTCTTCTCCACAAAAACATTTAAATTAGTTCTGAAAAGAGCATCAATTCTGTTCAATTTCTTTCCAAGATAAAGCTACGTATGGAGCCAGTTTACTGTGAAGTTTTCCTCTCCACTGTGGCTGCATGCATCCCAAAGGAATCAATCTGGCAAAGTCAATTAATCGATGCAATGAGCTGAGTTTGTTGGATAGAAAACTTTTATCTAATGTGCCTGGATGATCTGATGGAATTGCTGTGAGTCGTAAATTGCCACTAAATAAATAAAATTAATTGGATTACTTATTTTGATACTTAAAACTATGGTCAACAAACGTTAACCGTAATTTAAAGTTTGATGATAGGAGCACTAAAAACTACATAGAGCGTGTCTATGCATTTCAAAATACATCAAGTGAGAAAATACGAATAGTTTTGCTTTTTGGAGAAATTACAGATCTAAAGGCTGTACTCATAAATCACAGAAAAAACAGGGTTATTTTACCTTTTAGAAATGTAGAGTTAAGTGCTCAGAATAACAGGGGAAGAAATGGAGAAACTGAATTTGGTCTTTATCTCAACATTAAAGGTTTTTACTGCTAAATGCTAGTGAGCTGTCCTTGGTGCTGAATCCCAAAACGTAAACATTTAGCTGTAAATCGGCTCATATTTGGAATTTTTTTAACCTTTACTTTGAGGTGCAGGTATATTTAAAGAGCTGCAGGTCATAAACATGTAAGAAAAAAAATCAACAGTAAGGTTAACGTAAATGATAAACGATGTCTCGTTCATTCCTAATTGATAAATATCACCACACTGGAGAAGCATCAGCGTTCCAGGCTACAGACAGACATGTGTCAACAGAACTGAACCGGGTGAAGAGGTAACCATTAAGACAGCTGGAAGGGATGCTCTGACCCCCTTTTATTTAATGAGGAGCAGACGAGATGAAAGGAAAAGTGGAGGAGGGGGAGGAGGAGGTAGATTTATTTTAGACTCATCGTTATCATTATAATAATTATTGTTATTGGTGGAAGGAAAATTGTGTTGTTTTTCAGAGTCCTGCTAAAAACAGAAACCCTATTTGCCGGAGCCATTTCCATCCTTTCTTATCATCATCTCTTCATTATCATTATCGTGGTTATGATTGGTCACGGCGTTTTTATCTTAATTGTCCTCAGCACCATCACAACACACTGGAGCTAATGACAACCTCGAGACGCGAAAGGAAAAAGGAGGGCTTGTTAATGCAGGAATAAATAATGCAGCTATGAAGGAAAAACAGTCTGAACCTAGCATCTGGCTTGAAATGTTCTGGAGACACAGGCGAGAGAAGAGAAACCAAAAGCTGTTTTGATGTCTCAGTCTGGATGTGCGTTGCCAACAAGCCAGGGCCTCGGGATTCCATCAGATTATTGATTGTACCAACACTCCAGTCCTGCTTTACCACCCTTATAAACAAGCTCTCTGTCAAGCACACTATAGAGCAACAAATGATTTTATTTCATAGATTTCTGGATTTGACTGATGAATTATTCACTGATGTTCTACCCTTGGTGCAGAGGAGGAGGAGGAGGAGGCGGGGGAGGAGGGGAGGTGCTGAAAAAGGAAAAGACAAAGAAATGTTGAAATGTATAACACACAAGTCTTTGTAGATGAACATCTCATCTTCCAAAAGATTTTTTTCTCTGTCCCCCCCTCCTCCGTACATGGGCTCTGCTTTGTCAACATCAGCTGACTGAGAACTCCCAGGGGCCGACAAATCTCCTGTAATCCTCCAGACCTCCCCTCTGTGTCTGCCGTTTACCTGAATCCTTCTAAGTGTTATTGAGTCAGAATAAACGGTTATCAGCTTGGATCCACTCCAGCACCTGTGAAACGCCCAGAATGCTCGTTTTCTTTCTTTAATTTGCAAACTTTTAGCGCTGCACTCTCCTGGCCCAGATGTTCTCGATAAGGTGACTGTAAAACTATAAAGAACGGGGGAAGAATTAACTCTTAATATTCAACCATGTTTCTTCTGTCTTATCATGTTTTACTGCTCGTTTGTATCAAAGGGGAACCAACGGCTGTGGTGTTGAAAAAAGGAGGAACACCCCTTTTAAACTTGAGCGCTTTATAAATAAAGAAAAAAACATCAAAATAAGTTACGTTAATGATTCATTGCTTTTGTTTACCAGATAAAAATCACTTTCTCTGAACTTTAGAAAGTTTTGAAGTTGCCTCATATTCTCTGTAAGGTCTTTAAGCAACAGGAGTCAGATTTGTTGCTTTTCCTTCCTAAGGTGATTGCTGTTGTCTTTCCATGTTGGCATTGTATAAACACCTATTCTGGAAGAGAATGATGATTTTGATGATTATGATGATTTTTTTTAAGGACAAACATATCAATGCCAATGGCTGATTATTTTACTGACCTGCCTAAATTAAAGGTAAATTCATTTATTTTAAGAATTATTAAACTTATTTTTAGATCAGCTTTTAAAGTGTAGTTTTCTCCCATTTATTTTTGATGACATAGAGGCAGGAGTGGTGTTAGCAAAGCAGGCTAATGTTAGCAGCCTTCCAGGTTGAATGACAGTTCACAGAACTGGTGCTTTGTAGACGTTTCTGGTTCGCACTGCGAGCTCACATGAAAAAAACCCCAAAACAAACCACTTTCACATTTTAACTGAAGCCCAAAACAAAAACACATGGTGGCGACTCCTTGCAATATTTTACGTTATCAAACAGTTTTTTATCTACCAGTTCAAAACACTTTCCTAAGATGAGGATAAGCAACAAGTTAAAGAGAATTAATTTTTCTAATAAAAAAATTCATTAGAGACACATTGTCACTAATGTCACTGTCACTGTGTTTAAAGTCCTCTAAAAACAGCTCGATTTACTTAGTTTACACTCGTAGCTTTTCCATTTTGTGTTCATTGTTATCAACCAAGTCTGTTATTAAGTTATTAGTTATTTTTAAGGCATTTGTTTGCAAAGCCCAGCATAGCCTCCAGATGTCAAACAGGGTGTGCTTTCTTTCTATGATGACTGCATGATGTCTGGAGACTGCCCGATCGCATCATCAATCCTGCACTGGGGAATCACTGGTCGGTGGCCCCCCTCATACTGGTGGAAATTGAGCGCGGTGTATAAAATATCAAAGCAAATCGATCGGTGACCTCATAGCCTGGGCCTGTTTAATAGTCGGGCAGGGTCAAAGCCAGTCAGGGGGAGCAAAACAAACACATCACAACAGCGGTTTGCTGATTTCCCAGCTTCTTATGATCAGAGGAGGCAACTGTGTGGCTTCTTTCTGTGAACAACAGCAGCAGCAGCTGGAGCTACACTGAAATTAGCTTTAATGCCATTCTCTCTTGTGTGAAAGAGTGCAGCTGAATAATGTAGCAGTGGTAGCTCACTTCCTACAGAAAAAAAAAAAAACACATGAAAACCTCTCCAGAATCACCGGGGATGATGATTGTTGCATTGCACTTGGCATTTGTGTTGTATCAAGTATCGGACCAAGTCGCTCTCAATTGCACCCCAGAGGCAGGAGCTTGCTAACTGAAGAGAAACCAGGTCAACTGATAGGGGAATTGTGTTGTTATCTTTATATGTGTGCGCTGCAGATACAGTGGCACAGTGCTTGCTCACAGCTTGCAACATTTTACAAAGCAATCAGGGGCCTGTTATCGATGCGCGGGAAGCGGGGCTAAACTACTGTAATCCACTCCATGTTTACTAATGAATCGCCATTTAGGGACGCAGCTCCACTCTGAATCAGGCCGAGGGTGAGGCTAATACTTGAGTGGCAGCTTCCCAGACTTGATATCCCATCATGATGAGGCGTGTAGGGTTGTTGAAGGGGGGGGGATGCTGCTGGCTGGTCAGCTTGCTGGCAATGCAGAGTCTGTTTGTTGTGCATCCATCAACCTCGGTGTCCTGCCCAGGTGCCGATCGATAGCCAACACAAAAGCTCATTGATGACAGACAGCTCCTGACAAACATATAGCATTTTTTTCTGTCTAGTATAGCAATAATCTCCAAGGTCACTGCGAGTCATTTCGACGTCGGCCAGGATCCGAGGAGCTGGTACCAACTCTTCTGTCTCTTTTTTTTAACACGCCGGGAACAAAAAAAAGCTCTGTTGCATTTTAAGTCGGCGCTGAAAGCTCTTGGCACATCGTTAGGCAGCTGTACACAAGACGAATGAAAGCACACATACTTGACAAGCGGTGAAGCTGTCGTGACATGTCACTGACAAACAACCCCCCACCCCCCCCAAGGACACATAACTAACAAGACACTAAGTAAGACAGCAGAAGGACAAATTACCGGACAGTGCTGGTCTGAATCAGCTCGAATAGAAACACAGAGTTTATGAAAAATTAAATGTTTGTTTATCACTTGGAAAAAAAAAGTTAGTTTGTGTGACAGTGGAGTGCACACACAGAAACTACAGGTGTGTCAAGGCTTGGTGCTATAATAGGAGGGCCAGGCTCCCCCCGCAGGCCATCCTGCCAGCTGGCCGGAGTGAGCGTGAGTGATGCCCGAGTGAGGCAGCCCCATTAGGGAAGTGCTGGTGGTGAGTGCAGGATAGCTCAGGTAATTAAAGCCAAACCAATGCAGGCAGGCGAGGCGGGGGCTCCCGGATTTATGTGGCTGAGTAATGCACATACAGAAGAGAGCTGGCCATCCAAGGGCCTGCCTGCCTTCCTCCCTCACAAACAGTCTCAGGAGGCATTAGCTTCCTCACCACTCTGATGCAGCCTATTACTCTCGCCCTCTCCATCTTGTTCCTCATTGCTTCCCTGCTCGAGTCAGTTGGAAAAAAACTCCAGATTCCTGACAGTTAAGACTAGATTTAAATTCTCTGAGCCCGTTTGATTTCACTGAAGCACCGTTTTATCCACATATATCAAGGTGTTCTTCAGGGGAAACCAATTACTGTGCTTTAGTAGAATAAGGTAATGAAATACAACAGTAACAATGATAATTATGAGAAGAACAAAACAATAAAAGCTGAAAATACTTATATTTAATCTAACCAAGACTGCAAACCTTTGTATGCTCCTTTCTGTTCAGTTTAATTGTAAAAAACAGGAAAAAGGAAATAATGAATAATTATATATTTTATTGAGATTTTATGTAATGTACAGTTTAAACATTGGCAGCAATAGAAATGGGTATTTAAAAAGTGAGAGATAAAAGTTGATGAATGATAAAATATCCCTAATCAGAAAATATAATCCAGCTACATTTAGTCTGGATCATTATCAACACTAAGGCTGGAACATTCCCAGAGATTTGGTCAGTTTAACGTTGAAAATCAAAAATACAACAGAGAACCTTCAAGAAATGGCCGCCCACCTTCAATACCTGCAGAGAAAGCAGCACGATTTCTCAAAGAAGAAGCCAATGAGCTGCAGACATACTCGGCATTGGTGGGAGAATCTGCTGCTCTTTTCTGATAGTCTCTGAAAATCCCTCCTACAAAGAAGAATACATACAGTAACACAAACACTGAATACCCTGAACCCAGCCAGTGAAACATGCAGCTTTTCATTGGTCCCAAGAAGTTTAAGTCCTCCTGGCCAGTAGGTGGCGCACTCATGTTCTGCTGCTCTTGTTCTGTTCTTTAAACCATGCCCACCAATGCTAATCCTAACCAAATAATTTAACTTTCTAGTTCTAAAAAGAGACGACCTCGGGGCTCCTCTGCTTCCTGTAGTCCTAAAGCTTGACAAACACTGTTCAGATTGGTCACCTGCGTCCTGCGCAGGCTGGATTTGTCGGCCGGTTACGTCATAGCACCGGGCCTCGTCCTGTTCGGATTGCCGCCCTCCTTCAATACCAGCCGGTGGGCGGCAAATGCAGCCTTCATTTGGCCCGTTTTGAAGGATGGGTCCTGTGTGTCATCCCGTGGTTTATTTCGAGTTAAAGAAAGACAGCTGCTTTTTGCTCAGAGGAAAGGAAAAAAAGCGACGAACAGTGGTGAATACTGGAAATGCAGCTAAATAAAATAAAATTAAGTGAATAGTTCCGTCTGAAATCAATGAAAATATAGTTTTTACAAGGCTATGGAGTCAAATATGTGTCGGTAATGCTTGGTTTATTGAGAAGGTTTATTCTGTGACTGTGTTCATGGGTTTGGCTGATATTTAAGCTCAGATTCCAATATCTGTGCAGTGAACTACTGATCTGATGTCTGTGACCACGGTTCTGCTGCTGAAGCTACTCAACAATAAAATTAGCAAAAGAACATTAGTAAGAAGTTCAGCATCCAGTCTTTGCCTGATTTGTGTATCAACTTGATACACAAATCATATCAAACTGTCAGGGTTGCTAGGCGACAGACCACATGCTGGGTGAGGTGCAGTGAAAGTCGGAGAAGGATGGACCTGTTTGAATCCAGAGCAAAAATCCTTCCGGCCTCCTGATTTTCACGGCCCTCGAAGGACCCAGTCCAGGTAGAACCGGGTCCTTAGAAGATGCGGCCCCTGAAATCGAACACAGCAAGAGAAGACGCTTTTCTCTGCTCCATCTACTAGGATCAGCTCTGTCTGATGAAACATTGACCGGTAACCGGCAATGAAATTATTTACATACTTAAATAAAATGATATATAAAATTACGTTTTTTAAGCAAAATAAATACTTTTATTATTCAGCACTCACCAAACTGTGGTTGGATTCATTTTGAAAAAGATGATCATTTTCACCAAAAAGTTTTAGCTCTGACCTTTAACTCTCTAGAAGAACATTTATGGTTTCACTTCCATCTCCAATGGTCCCCATTTCTTTTTTTAAGATGTATTTATTGGCAACTCATCAAAGTACATTTGTCATTTTTATATGTGTAAAGTGAAACATTAACAGAAAAATGAACTAAAGTGAACATTTACCAAAACCCACCCCCTGTGCTGAATGGTACTGTGCTTAATAACCCACAACATTTATCCCATCAAAATACCTTAGATGTTAAAACAGTATAAAGAGAATAAAAGAAATTAAGCATTTAGGTAAGAAGGTTGATTGAAGGAAAAGAGGAAAAAAGAAGCTCATTGTATTGAAGACAGCAGGTTTTCTCTTTAGACGGCACCAAACTTTCTCTGGAGTGAAATATGTTGAAAACTCATTTAACCAATGCTTCAGCGGCGGCTGGTTGTCTGGTTTCCAGTTTTAAAGATTTTTTTTTCAGGCAAGGACAGGCCGAGAGGAAATGCAATAAGATGCCTACAGCGAAGCTACATCTTTGGAAATAGACTCCGTGGAAGATGTTAAACTGCATTCCTCTGTTTGGAAGAAATATGAACCGTTTCTAGGTTATCGTTCTAGAACATTAGCCAGTCTTTGTAGTTTACGTGACAGTCAATCGTAAATTGGTAGATTTCTCTTTAAAACTTTGTATGCGGAGGAAACTTGTTTGTAAATTAGTTGAAAAATAGGAAATAGCTGCGTTGTCTTGAAGCCACTGTCTGACTGAAGGACAGTTGTCCCTTTTTCTGCCGGGAAAATTAAATCTCAATAATCTTTTTCAAGTTTGTGGTTTTAATATGACAGCTACACTTCCACACATATATAAACCTTTATCTCTGTGTGTAGAAGGATATTTCCCATTGTTTCTATGTGATCCCACTGAAAAAGGAAGAAATAAATCCTAGAGTCCAGCTTTGTCCTGCTATTAAAATAGTAAAAAAAACTGTCAGAAAACCAAAACTCAAAGTAATTTTCTAAGATTACTATATTTGAGTATTTCTTTTTATTTATTTTCTTGACCTTCTAACACACTTTCTAATCCAAACATCCATAACTATCACCAAGATAGATGTCTGTTGTTATGTTTTGCTTGATGCCTGAAAGTACATCATTATACGGTTTGTTGTTACTGTGTGTTCAGCCTCCATTTTGCGTCGTGGCCCAACGAGCCGGGTCGTCACAAACGCACAGCAAATTATTACACATTCTGGCGTCGACTGAACTCCTGCTGACAGCACTCATTTGTCCTCATCTCTTCGGTGAACTTCTTGAGTTTCAACCACGATCTTTGCTCTCTATTATTGCAACAAAAAATTCAAAGTGCAGCCAGTTTAAGAGCAGCTATAATGTCAGCTGCACCTTGTCACATTTTCCTGACACCCGTTAACATGATGGGGGAACATTTTGGGAGAAATCTAACAGCATGTTAGAGTGCTAGATACAGTTCTGAAGTCGACGCTGTCGAGAAACTGTCAGAGTAAAAAACCTCAAAGATGAAGTTCTCGGAGGAAAGAAACCACACTCTGCGTTGAGGTTTTTGGGTCGATCACACCTGTCAGCCCCGTAAATCAGTTACTTATGTGCGTCCTTGTTGGCTGACTGATGATGCGGACAACTACGGGGCAACTTGCTGGAGAGCTTGGGCTCATCTCTGACCAGAATTTAACCCGGCCTCGCTAATCAGATATTCCTCAGAACGGATGCTCAAACAGAGAGCATGTAAGATAGCAGCATACAGTAAATCCAACCTCCTGTCAGATCACATTTCATTCCCATCTTCACAGATGGACGGATAACCATAGACACATACAGACGTATCAGATGGACAATGCTTAGATTGTCAAACAGGAAAACAGATCAGCGAGAAAGAATGAGAGACAGGCAGGCGAGTCCTCCAGAGGAAAAGCCGATGGGAGTGGAGGGGGAAAAAAAGAAGCCAGATGGGCAGACAAGCATAAAGCAAATCACAGAGAAGCTCCTCAATACCGGAGCAGGATGGAGGATGGCAGCTCAGGTTGGGAAGAGTTAGCCGCAATGTGCATCATCTGGCATTATCAATGCTGACAGGGAGACAACCCGTTTATAGGGAAAAAGGAAAAAAAAAACATCAAGGAAACCCTGCTCTTGTCTATCCCCAATTGAATTACTGCCGTGATCTAAAGAGGGGAGGGGCGAGGTGGGCCGGGATAATATTCTTTGACGAGAAGGGCCGCTCCAAATGCGCACGGAAAATGTATATCCGTACAGTGCGTCCCCCAGGGCTCACATCTCACAACTTTGCCCATCTATTTTTATTTGTTCCCTGTGCTTCTTGTAAAGCAGTGCTGCAGCCCACAAAATGGAGAAAGAGGAGGGGAAGGGGAGAAGAAGAAAGAAAGGAGGGGGGCGCGCACTGCTGGGAGGGAGCGGGCGTAGATCGCATGACCCCTGCAACGCTACTGGAATACTAATGTGACACAAAGTTTCCAGGCAAAAAAGATCCAGAGGAACAAAGTGCATAGAGGAGTGTGGTACAAACACAGACACATAAAACGCCACATCCACCACAGCCCCGCAACTCAGAACCACCGAGTCTCACAGGGACCTGCATTTCCACCAAATGAGTCACTCTGGATTGTTGTCAAGATGACAGGAGTTTGAACAGAAGTTTTGGGTTTGTTCCATCCAGTTTAGCCAAGCATACGGTCAAATCACTAATTTAAAAAAAAAAAAAGCTCACACTGAGCCAAAGTGGCACGATGGAAACTCCTCCAACTTTTGAACCTCTTTTAATGGCTGATTTAAATTTAAATTGGTTCTTCATTTAGATCCTTTCAGCTATAATTTCTTCTTATTATTCAGTACAAACACCCCCTCCCCTCCCAAACTCCAAAACAAAGTCATACGGGACAAAAAACGTAAACTATATTAATCATCCGGTTTATTTATATTTTCGACATGTTGGGAGAATTTGAACCGCAGGGAGTCTCAGAAACAAAGAAACAGGAAGCTGGGTGTGGCAGCGTGCAGAGCGACAAAACGAACCCCATTTTTTGGTGTTTTGGCCAGATGCCTTAATTTCACAGACTTTTGGGTTTGCCAGCTGCATTTTAAGCAGCACTTCGGTGCCGGGGTACTTCATAATGATGCTTTTCATATTCCCAGCTACATGTCGAATTAAGCACCAGGATGCACTGGACTGCACCCAAACCAAAGGAAATGAAAAGCATAGCTTGTGTTTACTGCAATCATACATGTTAAACAGATAAATGTGATCTCCATGTTTGTTTTCCTTTTACAATATGATTGAACATTTAGAAAACATGTATGTAGTTGGAGCAAAGCAAGACATATAGAAAAAAAACTAAGAATTTAGAAAAATTTGGAGTCTGGGGAATTTTTGGAATAAATGTGGCAGAAAAACTTCAGACCTTCATTCACACACATTAAACTCTGACCATACTCTCTGAAGAAAAAGAAAACATGGTATAAAACGTTCCTAGTAAGTTTGATTCACATAAAACTGATTAAAAATGAATTCTTCACTTTCTACTCCTTAGTTTCTCCAAACCGTCTCTTTACTTCTATGCAGTTGATAGATCAGATTTATAAGGTTTTAAATTCAAGTTTATTATGTTTCAGGTTCTATTTCAATTCTAAGGTTATTTCCACCTTTAATACTGTTTTAAGCTTTGAAAAGTTTTCATCTGTTGATCCTGGAGTTTTATTCAGTTCATTCTTTATAATGGTCAGTATTTTTTATATCTCTACCAATACCGTGAGCAAAAGAGAACAATGAAAACATTTCCTTGCATAAATGTATTTTTTTTTTTAAATATTTTAACATTTTTAAAAGTCATGCTGGATAATTTAAGTAAAATATAGAACCTGTACTTTTTTACTTCTATTCAACTAAAGGAATTTCAACAGTACTTTATCTTTACCTGAGTCTTTTTTTCAAACAGGTATCTGTTGTTTTATGGATATTAGTACTTTTGACACATTTGCTATTGATGAAATCCCAGCTCCTGAGACTCTGCACTATTCTTTTCTGGTTGTGGTTTAATGATAGCAAAGCATCTTCTAACAGAGCCTTTTTTTACAACTATTGTCATATAATAGCTTTGAATCTTTTGTGTTTTTGTTGGATTCTGGGAAACACCTTAGAAAAAGCTGTGACGTTCAAACTAAACATCTAATTCATCTGAACAAACAGAAGAAAATAAACTAGAGTGACTTTAAGGTGCTTTGACTGTTTGTTGCACAGTCTTCCCTCTTTTTCTCTAAAGTTATTCAGAACCTTTTACGTTGGCTCCAAGTCATAACCATCAAACCTTCCCTAAGTTCTGCTGATCTATAAACACAACGTCTTTAACTGCGTCACTACGTTTTGTTGCTGTTGGATTACGAGCCGAGTTTAAGTAGAGGAATACCTTTTAATTCACAATTTAAAAAAATACTAGAGCTAGAAAATACCCGCATGGAAAATGCCAAAGGCAAACCTCCGCCATGTGAATGTAAAATCAGAGGCTAATACTCATTACTTAAAGGAGTAATCTCTACTGCATATGAACTGTGCAAGAAGATGCTTATAATTAGTTCAGAATGTCAAATTAAAGTAGCAAAGATAAAACTGGTTTCTCTAGAAAGCAGAGAATGCATTTACCAACAGCTTTCTTTGGAATCCAAAACACATAGAAAAAAACAGGTCGATGACATCACAGGAGAGACATTTATAAAAATAAGATTTAAAAAATAAGATATAAGAAAAATTTTATTAAACAAAAACAAGTTAAAAGAATAAAATGTCAGCAAACAGCAAAGTTACTCTGAAAACCTTTTTTAAAGTTTCATTTCTAAACTGCATTTTCTTTTTTATTTCATGCATCCATTGTCTTTAAACCCTTGTCCCTAATGGGGTCGGGAGTGTTGCTGGTGCCTATCTCCAGCTGCGTTTCAGGCGAGAGGCGGGGTAGAC
>JAUZNJ010096857.1:0-21726 GCA_034780135.1 Jordanella pulchra
TTCCTTCCTTCCTTCCTTCCTTCCTTCCTTCCTTCCTTCCTTCCTTCCTTCCTTCCTTCCTTCCTTCCTTCCTTATAATTGTGTATATAACACTGATTAAACACAAGTTTTGGATGTATTAAAATTTGTAATTTTTACTGTATTGCCTGAAATAAAAATAAACATTTATTCATTCATTCGTTTTTTGTCAGTAAGGATGACTTAAAAAATCAAACCCCAGATTTTTTTTTTTGCATTAAATCTGATGAATCTTTCTCTTTTCTTTTAGTTTCATTTAAAAAAAATGTTTAGAAAGATTCCAGGATAACTTTTAATAAATAGCTTTTATTCTAAACAACTCTTCTGGTAGTTGACCTGAATTCAAAGTCCAACTAAATCCAAGCTGTGAGACGTGCCTGTAAATCCAGTTGGCAGAATATCCCATTGTAAACAACGAAAACATGAGCTGTACGATGTTGGCAGCTAGTGATACACAGTGAGATAGTTATTAGGTGCTTGTATGGATCTAAGAGGAAAAAGTGACAAACTGTTGTCTGATATGCAAAACAAAACCTGTTATTTTCCAAAATATAAATCTTCATAAACAGAAAATCTTATTGATTTTGTTAAATTATCATCCATCCCTTCAGCAAGGCCTTCCTCCATCTCTTTTTATTTTTACCTTTTGTTTGTCTTTCCCTCATCCTACCATTCTTGTTTCCTACCCCTCTCCCTCCCTCCCTGCTTTCTTTCTTATTTGTGTTTTACCTTCTTTCTTTCTTTTCTTCCTATATCCTGTTTACTTTTTGGTCCAACCAGCCAGCACAGCGTAGAAATCTCTGTCAAAGAGTGATAATAAATATTATTTCAGATTTTAAAAGGAACATAAATGACTAAAAACATTGCAAAGTTGAGTTGGACATATACATAACATTTATTTCATGAAAAGCCAAACTAAACTTTAAAGGAAGATTAAGGCAGGATTTACATACTTTGAAAAAAAAAAAAACAAGCTTCACTTTAATCGTGTTTACAATTTAGTTTAATTAGCTTCTGATTTACTAAAGTTGTTGGTAATTACACATTAAGTAAATAGGATTGCCCTGTGGGTTTGCACTGCAAGTGATTAGGAGCTGAAATGTTGCTTTGCTGGGTTTGAATTAGTGAGACGAACAATCTCAGAAGTATTATAAAAGAATGCATTAATGTTGAAATAGTAAAGAAAACAGATGAAGTATTTATGACCACAGTTCAACCAATGATGATTAAACAGAAAAGAGAGGAAGTTGATTTACAAGATAAATGTCTTGGAAACAAAGACTTCACATTAAAAGTCTTTGCTTCATTCACCGTAAGACTGGAAGTTTTGGTTGTGAAAAAAATGTTTATCTTGCTGCACTAATTTTGCTCCTGAGAAACAAATCTGACGTCATCAGACTGGGTTTCGTTTTTAGCTCCAGAGCTATTTTTTCTATGTAGGGCTGTTTCAACGAATCCACCACTGTCTTCCTCTGCAGAAGAAAGTTCCCCAATCAAAGGCATCCTGCAGCTCTAACTCCAACCACCTTTAACCATGGTTGATGTGATAACACCTCCCTTTATTAAAATGAGCCCCAGCGTTGATATAAAGACCTCCAGATCTAATGTGCTTCTCAGAAACTCTCCACCCGGGCTTTTAAACCTACACTAAATGTTTTTTTTCTTTAGTATTAGTATCAACAGCATCCCCTCAACATACCAACCCTCCTCCCTTTTATCTACCTCATGTTTGTTCCCCAGGGACTTAAACTCTAGTTAGCTGTGGTTTGTCTCCATGTTTGCTCCCAGATGCAGCAGCGGGTCTTTGCGGCGACGTGCCTGCTTCAATTTGCCGTAGAGAGGGGGAAACCACGTACACAAACTAAATAATTCAGCCTGCATTCTGCAGCAGCCCTTTCACACTGCAGGAAGGAGATGACTGTGTATCAATAGCTTTGTAAAATGTCTGTGGTGTAATGTGTACTGACAGCTACAAGCCTCTATTCAGGAAAGAAAGAAATGCATATCTGAGGTTAATGTAGGTGATATGGCCTGAGTGCACTGAATGATGTATGTAGTGGTTTACATGCTGTAGACTTTCCATAAAGCATCAAGACACACCATAGAGTACATTGCAAAAGTGTTTATGAACCGTGAATTTTTGCACAGTTTGGTAAATAACCAGAGACTTTAATGCATTTATAGAGGTTTTAGTGGTCACTGTGAACAAATGCTTGGTTTCACTTTCATTCTAACAAATAAGACTCTTAGAAAAAGTCTTCTGCTCCTCTGAAATCTTTAAATAAAATCCAGTCCCACAAATTGGCTTCAAAAGTCATTTTATTCATAAGCGTAGTCTATTTTTGTAATTTAACTAGCTAGATCAGATTTTGTTGGAAAACATGAATAGAACTGAGTTGAGAAAGCTGTGAAGAAATCTAGTTATCTGAAGCTTTAAAGCTATAACAGAGCTCTGTTTGGTGCTTCATCTGACAATCTGTAGGCAGGTGTGCACTGCTCAATACCAATGAACAGAAAGCACAGCAATGCACATCTTGCCTAAGAAGCAAACCCTTTGGTAAAGCATGATGGTGGCAGTATTATGCTGCGTTCCTTTAACAGGGACAGAGAGGATGGTCAAAAAATGAATGGAGCTGAATGCAAGGGAAATCTATCAGAGTTTGCTCTTTACTAATCGCAATCAAAATAGTATTTCTTTTTCCAGCTATTTTTGTTTTGTTTTTATCACCTTAACACTTGCTTGTCCACAGTTCATTGTCAGGAAAAAAAACAGTTACTGTTTTTTGAAAAAAGGTCTTAGTTCTACTGTCATGCGTGGATCTGTGTGCTAGCTGCTAATCTCTCTTCCCATCTTAAGGCAGCAAACCTACTTTAAGCGTTTTGCTGCCACCTGAAGGCCTGGAGTGAGAAGGTCCATGTCTCATTCTTGTTCAATTTAATGCCACCAACACCGAGTGCCTGTGATTTTAAAGTTGTGTTTTTCTTTAAATTGCAGTTATATTGCAAATAAAGTTAAGGGAAATGGAGGTTCACCTTCCAGCGGGGCAGCAAACCCAAACATGGAGTCAGGCCTACAGTGAAAGCATATCCATGCATTAGAATGGCCCAGTCAAAGTCCAGTTCTAGATTCATTTGACAATTTGTGAGAAAACAAACCATGAGATATTCTCTATTGCACCCACTTCCTGGATGTGCAAAGAGAACGAGTACATACCCTGAAAAGGTCTGCAGTGTAGGAATGCAAAAGAAAGGGGGCTTGATAAAAATGGACTCCACACCTTTTAGATTCTGATTAAGACAGAAACCATGCATCTTCCTTATTCATCACATGCCACCAAATTCTTACATAATGCTGTAATAATACACTGACACCCTGTTTCTGTTTTTTATGGCCTTTATGTCAGATGTCAACCAAAAAGGCCTTTAGACCGAGTCTGTTATGTAATCCTCTGAAAGAAAGCCAAACAAGTGTCTATGTTTTCAATAACAACGTTCCTCTTTCTCCCCTGGTGTTCCAGAGACTTGCAGGAGAACTTCAAAGGCAGGTTAAGTTGTTCTGATGACATGTGGTGGGCGAGTATCTTAGACTGGGTTCATTTATCCCCTGTTTGTTTGTTTCTTGTTGCCACTGCGCCCTGGGATTGGCACGGCATTCGATGTTTGAAGTGAATTTAACATATTCAGTGAATTAAAGCACCTCCGCAGTCGATCGAAAGATGACGTCCTTTCAAAGTCGTATTTAATTCTGTTAAAATCCAATGACTTTCATGTAGAATGTTCAGATTTCTACCAGATCTTTGTTTTTCCAAGTTTTTTTCTGGTGTTTGTTGGCCCAAATCATTTAAATGGAGCACGGTGTGCGTTTTCTGGCATTATCTGCTCTTCGGTGCTCATCCCTGCCAACCTGTTAAACAAATGAGTGATGAGCTCCAGCTCCGCCGCCGTCCATCTGCCGTATCGAAGCAGGCGATGGATCAGAGGGAGGGAGAAAAAAATCAATTTGCCTTTTACAAAGTCTTCATTAGTGTGCCTTTTGTGAAGCAGAGAGGTCAAAGCAAGTTTGGCTGCTCCTTACAACCATGAGAAAGGTCAAGTCAATAAATGCATGCGTATGAATTTTGAAACAGTCGTACAAAGCCGACCACACAGCTGGGAGGTTTGAAAAGGAGTGTTTAGGACTTTGTTGTGTGACATTAAAGTCACAATGAAATGAAAGGACAGTCAGGTTGGATCCTATGGATCTAAAAATGTTGAAGGTTTTCCATGACGGTTTGTTCTGCAGTCGTTTTGCTGTCAGTTCATGATCAACTAGAAAAGTAACATGGATTTTAAATGGATTTTCCTATTTAGAGGCATTCATCTGGATTTCTGACATTTGAAAAGGATTTAAAGGAACCCAGATGTACCATAATAGGTGTAGCTGCACAGGTTCATACAGATGTTTTTGTTTAAGCTTTCTTATTCCTCTCGTTCTCTCTTCAATCGTCTTGGCGAACACCTTGAAGACGAAGGACATTTGATTAAATCCAGTGTTTACCATGGGTTGAGAATTTACTTGCGGTGGTTTAATGATGCTTTAGTGTGGAACAGGGTGACGTGGTGCTTGATGAGCAGATCCAGAATAAACTAGTCAAAGGGATTATAAACTCCTTAATATCAACATAACTTTGAAATAATGTAGTTATTTAATTATTAATGTTTACTCTTTCTTACAAAATACCCAAAATGCAACTGTGATGCAATCAGGTGAACAGTGATAAATTGGAAATCACATTGCCTATGAACCCTTTTCATCTATATATTCATTTACATTTCTTTTTCTTTGTGAATCACTTTCAAAAATGTTTTTAACTTGTTGTATTTTACAAACGTTTAATTCTTTAATTATTATTGCTGAGGTCACAATATGTTTTAGGTAAATGTTCCTCAGACATTTACAGTAGGTCTGCATTTATTGGAGCCTGATTTTCGGTAGGCATAATTGGATATTTGACCTTAAAGCAGATATTTTATTAAAAGGCTAAAACCATTTAAATAGCTCTCTAACTGTATAACGTTAGAATAAGTAACTTCAAGGTTTGAAAGTACTAAAATCAAACATCAGAGCTGTAAAACATTACTTAAGTGGACAGTTATTAACTTGAATAACTGAGGCAAGTTAAACATAATTTTTTTAAACAGTGCGTTGTTAGATAAACTTTAAGCATTTTTTTTGACAATTCGATGACTTTCAAATAAAAATGTAAAACCTAAGATTGGAGAAAATTAAAGTTAACTTAGTGGAATTCATAAAAGTGCTGTCAAAGCAGCAGTAGTAAAAGTAAAATGTTGATTTATTGGTAAGACAAGAAAGGGGCGGTTCTTCTTCAACAGGTCAAACACCAGGAAGTGGGAAATGTAATGAAGCTTCTGTTTCATTTCTGGGGATGGTTGAGTTAGCATTAGCTTTACTGCTCTGTTTATTTGTGAGGATTGAGTGTTTCTATCATAGATTACTTCTGTTTGAAGACCCTTGGAAAATGTGGCCACGGTTCATTTACAACCATTGATCGCTTTGTTGTGAGAGGTTTCAGGGCTGGGTTGAATTAGAGGCATCCGGGGAGATCTGGAATCTGTCGATGCAGACTATAACCTCAGCTAGACTCAGATGATCGCTTCTTGTTTTTACAGAGCACCAATAGACATTGATAGATTCAATAAAACTGCAATAAATGTGATGTGTCATGTAATTAACTAAAAAATAAATCTTGGGAAGAATGTACAGAAGAAAAAAAGCTCTATTAATCTGGCTGTTTAACTGTGATCGTCATTAGATGAATATTTAATGAAGCTCCTTTTCGTATCAGGTCTCTTTGCAAACACACCTGTCATTAGGTATTGTGTGAATCTGAGGATTATAAGGATTTTTCTTACATTTGCTCTTGTGTGCAGAAAGGTTGGGAATTTTAGAGTAAAAGCTGCACCAATTTCTGTTGCTTCTATATTTGACAAAGTTTATTGGACTATTGGGATTTAAGGAAATATTCAGACCCAACTAAAATATGCATCACAATGCAAATGAACCAGAGCTCATCTCCTCAGATTTATAAAATATTTAACTAGCCCAAAATTGGTGATGGCAGCATCATGCTGTGGGTCTACTTCTGTTTGAAATCTGGGCTTTCTGAAACCAGATGAAGTTATGAAGAGATTAGAAGATTAGTTTTCTGAAGCTGGGTTTTAATTTTCACTCTCAATCTGACTCCAAGGAATCATTGAAATATTGGCTTTTTCTTTAAAGAATTTTGGGAATGTTTGTTGTTCTTAAATCTGAAAAAAACCTTAACAAATGCATGTCCTATTCAGGGTACGATTAGTATAGAAAATATGTCATGATCTATTTTTTTTAATAAAAAGATTGGTTTTAACACTTTAAAGACTAAAAAGTTTGATTTTGATCCAAAAGTTGACTATTTGTATTCAGTGGGTTCCAGTTTCCATTCAGAAGTGAATCATTCTCAATATTTAGGATTAGAGATAACTGGTTTTATGCATTGTTGATCTTTTTTTATGATACGCCATCATGTTGGATCTGATCACTCCTCTCATTAGTTAGTCATCTCCTTTACGCTGTCTGCATGGTGATGCGAGTGCGGTGAATGCTACAAATGGAGTAATAATGGTTTACCCACTGAGGAAATAAATATTGTCAGCTCTTTACGAATCAAAGCTCCTGGCCTGAATCAGACGGTGAAAAAGAATCTTTATTAAATGTCTTTTTCATTTGATGTAGCAGGAGAAATCCTTGCGCTCACTGCATTCAGAATGCCATGGCCTGCATACATTATCACCAAGATTTATTCTCACAAACTGATGCCAGCAGATTTGTTTCTTATCAGGTAAATATCTCCAGCTGATGCCAAATGACAGGATGTTTCTTTTTTTATAAACTGGCTTGTGTTTTCGCGTCATTTCTTAACAGGAACGGACCACTTCAGTGTCCAGCTAGAGGCAGGATTAGGTTTTTCTAGTTCTCTCTAGTTAACTGGGCGATGTGCACCTTAAATCTTATCACATAATTGGGTAACATTATCGTGATAATGATAAAAGTGATGAAAAGGAAGAACTTTGCAGTGTTTCTTAGGTGACTGTTACTGCTACCACAGCCCTCTTTATTCTATAATCAAAAATCATCCTTTTGAAGATTATACTCATTAAAATTTTGCTTTTTCACGACATGAGTTGAGAAATCAGTATGATTTATATCACTAAACATCTTAAAGTAACAGCATTTTATAATATTCTTCAAATTTTTCACTGTCCGAATGATAAAAAAAAAATGAACATTAAATAGTAAAAACATAAATTCTGATAATTCCCCAAATTTCTATTTTTTCCTCTGATTAGGCGCACATCTTTCTCCTATGTTTGGTTTGTGTTTGGTTTTGGTCAGATTTCCCAAAACAGGTGAATAAATAACTGAGACACCAGAGGTTGTGAGACAGCGCACTGAGCAGGGGCAGGAGCAGCGGGAAGTCAGTGTGTGAACACCAGGAGAGAGAGAGAGAGCACTATAACCAGCCATGCCCCCCTCTGGACCAAAGGAACCACAGCCGTAGATTGGAGGAGCCCACTGGACAAACCGCACTCCAAAATGGGGAGATAAGCCAGCGTAAGACGAGAGCGGAGGGTGACACTGGTAGACTGGAGAAGCGCAGAGGAAACGGTGTCAGGGGAAGGGAAAGGCTACAGCTCATAGAGGCTAGTTAGGCTAACTGCGGTGGGTTGAAGGAGCACGGTATAAACCTTTCTCCTTAACATCTTTGATCAGGGCTGCTCAAGTCCAGTCCTCAAGAGCTACTATCCTGCAACTTTTTGATGCGCCCCGTTTTTAACGCACCTGAATCAAATGAGTGGCTCATTACCAAACCTTTGCTGAACTAAATGAGGGGACAGAGCCTTTAGATTCAGGTTTGTTATAGAAGAGATGTGACTAAAAGTTACAGGATGGTTGCTCTTGAGGACTGGACTTGAGCACCCCTGTCCTTGATCAAGGTTATTTTCTTTGTCTTCTGTTTTAGTAAAAAAAAGCTTGTCTCTGCCGCCTTCTTCACTAAAACTTTGGTCAAGTCATATTTTCTCATCTCCTATAGTTTTGATACCTTATAATACAAGGTCAATGTACATGTGACCGCTGTAGTGAAGAATTTATGGATTTGATGCTGTGATCGGCAGTCGGCTCTCTAAATCCTGACCAGTCTACTTAAAACTTATCGTGATAACAATAAATGATACCATAAACGTCCAGCCCCATAATATACTTATTTATTCAAATTTTTATCGAAATGAAAGTTGTAGCACTATATTTTAGTTTTTTATGGATGATTGTTTGATTCCCACTACTGATGACCTCCCCAAAAAATACCTGCTTCTATTGTTTGCACAGTTTGGCATTAATTCAGTTTTTTTTAAATCCTAGTAGAATTAAATGTATCCATTCTATTTTGCACAAAATGTTAGTTAGTTAAAAACAAAAGTCTTGTATTATATTTTATTTGTTTTTTTTTATTGTTGAATTTCTGTAAATGATATTTTTCAAGAAGTCACATACATAGCTGAACCCGAGGCAAAAGGAGGTTGTTGTTTAGGATACTGGTTTGGATTAGCAGCAGTGAAAGTAAAAAATCCAACTAAAAAACCAACTAGAGCTCCACATCCCGTTCCAGTTCACTTCAGAAAGCCTTTTAAAAAAAAGTAATTTATTTTCTCACCAAAAACTCAGTTTGCTTGTGTAGCAGAGATGCAAACGCAGCAGAATATCTATATTTTGAGGGTTGGTCGTGTAGAAAGAGCTTTAATCTCTGCTGCTGTTGTGGCCGTTTGTTGGATGCTGCTGTGTTTACAAAAAATAGCCGAGATTTGAGAGATCTTCTCCATAAATTTATGTTTTATTATCCGACTATGAATCTCCATAAAAAAACAAAGCCTGACAATATCATTTTTTCATCGCTGGTGTTGGAATATGTTTTTCAAATAGAGATGGAAATCTCTGAACTTGAAGCACTCAACAAACACAGCTGGGAGTTTTGTGTTTGGAGGACAAGGGAGACTGTGCCATTCATTACGGACTAAATGCTTTCCAAAATGGGATGTTTTACACAAAATGGTGTGACAGCTGCTGCAGGCCGCTGTCTAAAATACAGCCAGGAGACAGTCTTTTGTCAGAAAACGTGTTGAAGCGGCATGCTTCTACATTGGAAGAATACTAACCCACACAATTATGGAGAATGTAAACACATTGGGGAATCTGAGAGAGGCTTTCTGTTTTGACGAGAGGGGTGGACAGACCCTCCATGAGCATGAAGAAGGGCTGAGGAGGTGAGACGGAGAAATGGTGCAAAACTCAGAGGGTCAGAAAGCAGAAGCTCTTTGTGTTTGAAGTGTTCTTCTGGTTGAAAAGGAATAGCTGTTATAAAATCCCTGTTTTTTAGGTTAACTTCCCTCAGGGGAATCCTGCTCTCAGAAAATGTTTTATCTGAGCCGCTTTGACGACATCTGGGGGATCTATATTGACCAAGTTATCATTATACACTTCAAACATGACATGTTTTAGACGGCTGACATGAAGACTATCCTGATGTGTCTGAAGTCTGAAATCATGACGCAGAGCTGGGCAGTCATTAGTCGATTTATTGAATGATAAGCCGAAGCCTGACACACTTATTCCTGTGATAGCAGCTTTTATGTAAGGAAATGACTGTGATGAAGCTCACTTTTATCACTAAGCTGGCAACTTTGAGTAGAGCCATTATTGACTTTTAAATGATAAGCAGAAGGTCTTGATTCTTCTCTTTGGGGTAGATTAATATTTACAGACAGATGGAGCAAAATGCTAAACATGTTGGTTGCTGCAGTGAAGTACTGAGATATGCATTTATTTATTTATTTTTTTGGTGTACACATTGTTTTCCTGATAAATTTCAGGGTTTAAATGAATAAGTTTTGCAGGATATTTTACTTCTGTCCTTGTTTTCTTTGGATTTTTATAATTAAGTAGCACCTTACAAAGGTTTTGTAAAAAATCCAATGAATTGGATGTTTAAGCTTTGTATCAGTGAGAAATTGGAAGTTATATTTGACTCAAACCAAACCTTTTGGAGCACTTGTCCGACATGGTGTATGGCAGAAAATAACACAATGAAGCACTGTGAACACACGCCCCATGGTGACACACGGTGGTGGCAGCATCATGCAAAAGTAAATTGTCCCATGAAAGCTGTTCAGATTTGGAGGGAAAACAGATTGAGCTAAATAAGGTGTTGGGGTCTGAAGAAGACTTGGAGCAGGACTGCATCCCTGAACACATAGCCAGAGCTAAAGTGGTTTTAGATCAAAGTAGAGTTTTATAAATACTGTTTTTCTATTATTTATCAGTCTTACCGATCGCTGATTAAGGGAAATGATATTTTTTGGGCATATTTTTGAGGCTGATGTCACTGTTTCTTCATTTACATGATAGATATGATATAATGGTAACAAATGTTACACAAAACTCAATTTAAACAAAAGAGAAACGTCTATTAAGAAATCAAACAAAACAAACACATTTTGGAGCTAAATTGGGACCATAAAATGTATTTAAAAACATTCGTTTAAAATGAAGAATATAAACATTTTCCAAAACTGGAATTGAAAATAACCCTGCAAAGAAAGATTTGAAACTGAAAAGAAATGTTTAAAACTACCATTTCGTTGTTTTAAATATTTCTTAAAGTGATTTTGTTTCTCAGTTTCAGATTTTATTTATTTATTTATGTGTTTATTTTCTGTTGTCTCTCTTTGTGTGCTTAGATACCAGCTGTTGAATTCAGGAACCGTGGGAAAGAGAAATGTCTTGAAAGCATTATCAATCATTTGTGTTTTTGTGATTTCTTTTTGTTTTTTTAAAGGCTTTACGTTACAATTATTTTTTGTTTTCAGTTTCCAACTTTTTTTCCCCCCAGTTTTGAAAACTGTTGTTCAGATTCAAATCTTTCCTTTTAAAAAGATTCTTAATTAACATCTTTTAAATTTTTTCTCCAACTGTTCTTTTAGTTTAAAATGACTTCTTTTCAGTTTAAACTAAAGATACATTTGAACCAACTCCATTATCCCAATTTTTTTTCCATAGAAAATGTAGCGAAGCAACATTGTGCGCCCTCCACATGATCTCAAGGCAAAGCTGCCAAATGCACTTATGAATCGACCAACACCTGTAGGTACAGATAAATACCACACAAGAAAATATGTGAATATTGCTCCAAAAATATTGGCCACCTGATGTATCAGTTTCTAGATCAAAGTGTAATATATATGTTATATATGTGTTAGAACGGCCTAGTCAAAGTCCAACCTTAAATTGGACTGAAAGTCTGTTAGAGGACTGGAAAAGCAGTGTACAGCTCTACATTCGAATGTGATTTAGAGATGTTTGCAAGGAAAGTTTTTCCTTTATGTTTGTCTCTACACAGAAAAAGTTTGAGTTTTTTTACTGATTCAGTGATTGTTTTTAGTTGAATAAATCTGGTCAGTTGATCGCACAAGCAAGCTGAATCTATGGATGTCTTTCAATCCACCTTATGACCTGCTCTTCTCTTGTCATCTTGATGCCATGTTGATCCAACTAGGCGAGTCATGTTTCTTTAACATGTGGCTTTGAGTTCAGAAACACTCTGCTGAACATCAACAATTAGAAACAATGGAGAGAGAGGAGACCTCATTTAACCCCTGAACTAACAAGTCCTATTATGTTTATTTGATGTAAGTGATTGATGGTGGATTTAGATGATCTCAGGGTTACAGAGATAACTTGCAGGGAGGCAACCATTTCTAAAACACATGATCCTGGCAGATGCATCTTTTTAGATCTCAGAGCTGCCAGTTGTCTTCTCCCTATCCCCCCTAAGAGATGTCAGATTTATCTTTTTGTTTTTGAAATACAGCCAGTGTGTCCACTATCCTCTCTCTTCCCATAAAAGGTCATGTTTATATCTGCAGCTGTGCACGGCCTGTTTGAAACGGCAGGATTTGTTTTCCGAGCTCTCAGATGCTGCACCATTTTTTACGGATCGTCTGTTTTTCTTTTCTTTCTCCGCATAAAGAGATGGGGGGGGGGGGGGGTTAATAAAATTCTGGGAAACATAAACACTTGGTTCACAATTCCCTTGGTAAATAAATTGAAATATGGAGCTCTGTGTGCAGAAGGAAAGTTATCATACATGTTGTAAGAACATGATGGCTCCCACCGGGGAGCTGAATGATGTCAGCGGGAGGTTTTCTCGCCTTTGGGTTCCTGATTCTCACTTTTTCAAAGGGATGCTGATTAATCACTCGTGTTTTTCTCATGGTGAGAAGTAGCAGTTAGTCAGCTATATATTTAGATGTTTTAATTCCTCATTTGGTGCATGGCTTTAAATTACGACTTTATTATTATTATGTCTATAGAATATTTAGAGAATTACATATTTACATAAGCAATGTATTTCAGAACTTATCATTTCATCTTCCTGGGGTAAAGATCCCCCTACTCTCTACTAGGGAGTCATGTTTTTTAGGAATAAACTACAGATAAAAAAAAGATTAGATTGTCTTATTTATAACAAGTTTTGTGATAAATCATTAGAGATAGCTCCAGCCCAAATATCATTCATTTCCAGTTCTACAGAAATACATTCGGATAAAATCAAATCCTATAGATTCAGACAGTCTAATATGAGACTCTTTTCACTGACTTTCCAGCAATTCCTCTTGATTAAGTACGTGGGGACAGTAGAGAAAAGGAATCTCTTTTAACGAGAAGATAGTTGTTACAGGAACAAAGACATGGTTAGTAGGCATCTGAAGAGACTGACTGGGAGTTGGCAAAGGCAGAAGACGAACACTAAAAACATACAAAAGAAGGAAATTATGCAGGAAAATAGTCAGCTATTGAAGTTAACCCACTGTAGCTTAGAGCTTTATTAAAAACAGAAGCTTCCATGTCAGCTTTTGCTTTTTTATGAAGTTTAAATAGAAAAGCAAATGAAAATGCATTCAGTCCGATCTAATTGCCATTTTGTGGAAAATCTGAAGACTGTTAATTTTAGAAAAACTGACAAAATGCTAATACTTGGTGTTAAATCTACCCCTAAATCTGTTGGCTATGCGTGAATCCATTCAGCTGAATTATTGAATGAAAACCCATCGTTGGCCATCTGGGAGCTCTGCCTCTACAGATCATAAAACATTTTTCTTGACTTCTGGTTTGCTCCGTTTCACTGATTTCACTTTTGCTATGTTCAGAGACTTCATTGTAATTTGCGTTATTATTTTAAAACCAAAGAAAACCATTTGTTTGCTTGCTTTATAAACACTATAAGCACAAAGTATAATCGGTTACCTCTGCAGCCAGCCGCTAGTCGCTGTAATAAACTGTCTGGGCAGTCTACAGAGAACAGTCGCTGTGACACGTGGACATGTTAGCCAGAACACATAAAATCAGGAAGCTGCTGTAGTTTTCAGTAGACAGCTGCTTGGGTCCCTTCTTAGTCATCATGAGTGAAACCTGTGGAGGAAACTCCCTCTGAACAAGGACAGAGTAGAGTGGCATAGAGCAGAGGATGTTTTTCCTCCTCATTAACTCCATTCAACCATCTGCCTTTTACCTCAAAGCACACGGATTCCTGCTCTCTCAAACAAACGCTTGTCTGTATGTTTCTGTTCATATTTTGTTGATCTGTTTACCAAATAATTGTCAGATCCTATCTGTTTAGTAAACATCTGGCCTTTTCTCCTGCTCTCAGACACACCTACCTCATGTTTTCTGTTTAACACCCGTTGTCTTTTTCACCGATTACTGAAAAAGTGTGATCATTAAGCGTAGATCTTTGCCACTTGTAAATAATTTAGCACTATTATTGAATGTGCATGTATTTGCGTCGACAAGCAGGGATAACATCAGGGTTCGATCATTGTCTGGTTTTCATTCCCAGAACTGTTTCTGTTTTCTAAAGAAACGGGTTCATAGTGCCCAGAAAGGTTTTCTTATGAAATACTCTGTTATTCATAAATCATCTTCCAGGGTTTGTTTGTTTCAGTTCTATTTATTTAAAAAAGAAACAGCTGTATTAAGGGGCTTTTCTAATTCTTCTTCATCTGTTTTTCAGTTTGAGATGGATTAAGTAAACTTGCTCTTGGGCAATAATGCTAGAGAGGATTAAGAAGGATAAGAATCAGTTGAAGAATAAGAGTCTGATTGTCACTACCTCTCAAGAAATAGATTAAATCTTTACTCTCTTTATGCATGATGGGCTGTAGAAACTGAAGGCTGAAAGGAGGTCTGGATCTAAATGACATAATCTTCCATGGATCGGGCCGCCGCACCGATGTGCACAGAGCCATTCTGTGTTTGAAATCTTTGCCACCAGACCCTAATAATCCCTGAAAATCCTTAGCAGTTAATCCAATTAGAGTCAACACATAGCTGGCCTCTGCATTAAATCTAATTCAGGTTAGCGCACAAAAACGTTGTGAAAACTTGTTCATCTGTGCTAAATCAGATTACCACCACTTACCCATTTATTATCGCTGAACACTTGTGTCCTGGCTGTGGGATGCTTTTCTGCTGCCTGCTTCTCTGAAGTTCTTCATGAGTTTAGTGAGGAAGTATATTTAGCAGGATTAGACCGTGTCGATTCCCTTGTTGGAGCTGGAGGCCATCCATTGGATGATGGGCACACTGATAGGGAATACCATAATGACATAAACACAAAGTGCATTTAACTTCTGGTAGCTGCTGTAGAGCAGGAGAAACAACAGCTGTAACAAGGTTATAGAAAACTAAACAGAGCTTTAACTTTCTCCAAATCATAGTTGGTGTTCCTGTTGTCTTTTGGGGGAATAAAAAGAAAAACTCAAACTGACGGCTTTCATATGAAAGGTTAGCGGATTAAAATGCACATCTATATAAGGGTTTAAAGATGGGGGGGGTCTCAAGAGTCAGGACATCTTATTTTAAATTTCTTTTTTGGTTTTGAACAGAAAGACACCAGGATAAATCATTTTCAGACTTTTTCCACCTTTAATTAGACATTTGTCCCCAAAAACAAAGAGGTCTATCACTTAATCACTGAGGCTGGCAGATGAGCTTCAATTTTATTACACATTCTATACAGTGTTTTGTGCTATTTATTGTTGTAACAATGAAAGAAGTATTTCTAAGTTGTTTTCTGTCGTTTTTAGTGCAACAATAAGCTTGTGTTTGCAAGTAGCCGATGTCAAACCCTTATATAGACAAACAGTAAAGAAATCATAACCATTCTGAGACTGACTTCTTCAGGAAACCAGTCACATAGAAATTTGGATTCTTATCAGGTTTTTGCAGAGACTAACTGAGGTTCAATCATATTTACGTATTTATTGATGCTGTAATGGAACCAACAGGGAAGAAAATTGTAAAAAAAAACAAAAAAAAAAAACAACAAAGCTCTGACAATACAGTCAGTTTTTCTAGTTTTCATACATATTGGATTAGGACGGACATTTTTGCTGATAATAATAATGGAGAGTCATGGAGCCATGCGACATACAGCCATGCACACAGGAACTCATACTTAAAGGCACTTTGAATCATATATTTGCTCATCAGTCTTGTTTTTAAACTGTGGAAATGAAGCTGGAGTATCTGAGAGAAAACAATGCATGCAAGGGGAGAATATGCAGACTTCATTCAGAAAGAACCCAGGATCATCTTGCTTCAAGGCCACAGTGTTAACCAGTGGTCCACATTGAAGCACATTATACATCTCAACCTGAAACATGTTCAGATGCATCAGTCATATTTCTATAACATTTTTCTCATTTACATCTTTTCTGTGTTTAATTACAGTTCAGAGGTTACAAAGGATCAACATAACATCATAGTAGAGAGGTATTCAGAAGATGCTGTAATAGTGTTTTAGTTATCTTTGGGTTGATCTGAATCTGGCATTTCTAACATTCAGCTGAGCCTAACTGGGATTAGAATAACAGTCAAAAGAAATGTGATGCATTCTGAAATGTAAAGCTAAGATTTCAGTAATTTTATGGCTTTTTTAAAATAAAGAATATTAAAATAAAAAGAGAAACTGATGTGTTTATGGCTGTGAAGTGGAAGTAGGAAGAGAAGAAATGAGAATGAGGTAGAAAATGGGGGAATGAACTACGAGTTGTTCTCTTTAAATGAAAATGGGACTCATAGAGATTAATATTTCCCTTCACTATGTTTGAAATGAGCAGTTTGTTATGGTTTTATTTCATTCCAGCAGCCAAAGTGACTGGTAGGTAAACAACTCATTTCCAGCCCATGTTCCAGCCACAGCAGAACACGTGTAGAACCATCTGTGGGTCGTCTCTCTCTCTCCTGAATGGTTGCCAGTGCTGTTGGATCACCAAAGTGTTTTCTTTTGATAAACCTGAGCACCCAGCTGCAAACACAATGAGGGCAAACAAAACCTCCCTGTATCTGATAGTGATATTTTCCAGGAATGAATGCTTGTTGCTCACCACTCCATGATGGAAGTATAAGCAGATGTTGCACCTTTCATGCTGTGAGGTTTTTATCTGCTTGGTCCTGAGCTTCATTTTTTTGACATTTGTAGCTGCAGTGGCCAAAACTTCTCATTGTATGCCTACACCTCATCTTACATGTCTAGACATCCTGAGGATTGATGGTCTGAGTATCAGGATGTCTAAAAATATCTTAAAAGGTCAACTAAAGGCTTGTATTTGATTTCCTGTCGACTCTGTGTACTTAGAGGTGAGGGTTGCGGTATAACGGTTCAGGGAGCATATTTTCAGGCTATTTTCCTGCTTGACTGACTTGCTAAATGACTGTTCTGTTGTTTGACAGCTTTACTGGCTCACTATAATAACTTTAGTTTCCGAGGCAACAAGTCACACCAGCTAACAGACTCGTTGACCTACTGGTTTACTGCCTGCTGTGACCATTTGTACTAGTCCTTACAAATAATTACCTCTAATTATTGTTGTTCTCAGCAGGTGTCTGAGCATAAAGAGAAACTTAAGACTGATTCAGCAGCAGCAAAAGAAAGAGCTGCGCTGCAGGACACTGCTGTTTGCAGCTGAATGCACATCACGCTCCCACACCTGCATGGACCATAAGAACAGGAACCAGGAGCACTGTGGGCTCTGACGCTCTATATTCACCAAACCTCAGTCAGGTTTTCAAAGATAACATTGGAGTCATAAGTTGTACTTTCAGTACGTTGCATTTATAAAAGGGGCGTTGAACTGTGAGTGAACAGATCTGTCAGAGGGTGGAGGATAAAGGGATTTAGACTCTAATCTGGATGCAGGTTCTAGAGCGCTTTAAGTCAATGTTGTGTAACCTAGATTTCCACAATTGGAAGATGTGTTGACGTTCTGGTCGGAAATCTACAGGACGAAAATATTTTTCTTGTTTTTGTTCATGACCAAAACTCTTATTTTCTAGCCTTTTTTTATGAACAGCTCTAAGATTATGCATCCAATGTTGCAGGAACTAGTGAGTTTTATCATTTATTAAATAAAAAAAGTAAAGATGGTTGTGTGGAAATGTCAAAGCAGAATGAAAAGAATTAAAGTGTTTTTTTGAATTAAAAAGATCTGATTTAATTTAAGAATGAAAACAAAATGTAGTCTTTTTAATTAGTGCCTGTAAATATCTAGCTTTAACTTTACGTAGAAATGTGTTGATTTAAAGAAAATGCCAAATAACATCGTATTTAAATCTTGCCTTTATTTATTTTTTTTATCCAACAGTCATTGCCTGGTTCAGTTTTGTAAAATGTCTAAAATGGGCAATTTTGTGTTTTAAACGAAGCCTATTGTCATTGATTTTAGGTAGCTACATGTTTTAAAAGATGAAGCGTTTAAACATGATTTTAATGTAATGAGGGGTTGATTGTTTGAAAACACCAAAAAAGACAAAAGTAAGCAATAGAACAGGTAGAGGACATTTATGACAGCATAAACAGAGCAGGCAGCTTCATTTTTACATCTTTAAACAAACGTTCTAATATTAATAGAGATGCAGGTTGGATTCTGGATTTGTGGACATGTTAATATCAAATATTAAAATAAATCAGTTGTAATGGCTCAGAGTTTAACTCTCCCCTTTTTTGCCTTCCTCCTTTTCTTTCCCACCTGTCAGATGATGAAGCACGCCTGGGACAGCTACCAGCGCTACGCCTGGGGTTCCAATGAGCTCCGGCCGGTCTCCAAACAGGGCCACTCCAGCAATCTATTTGGTGAGAGCAAGACCAGGCACACACGAGCACAAACACACACACACAGCGGATTGATCGTGTTTCCTGTCGCCAGCAGCTTTGGCCTTTAGATTAGCAGCCAAATTGGCCGCCACTTAGACCCATCCTTCTATGCATGCCTCTAAATGTCAACTTTATCATATATTTATATTCTGTTTCTGCTTCTAACCAGTTGTCAGCAGCTGTGGGGCTAATGGGTGCAGCAGTGTTCGTAGCTGTCAGCTTTTAAGTCGTGAAACAGCACAGCAGTAGCAGTTAGATGGCTGCAGAGCCTGGTTGTAAATATTGAGAACAAATTCTCATGTAAACCCTGAGAACGGTGATTTTAGAAAATGCTTCCGGCTTGTGCGTCTCTCATGGGGATCTGTGTGTCAGTTAGTGTAGCACTATTGCAGGACACTGATAAGATGCCATTCAAGTGTGAAGAAGGCAGCATGGTCCCAACACTGATAACCAAACACCATAACATGCTCTCTAGTTTGCTCTTCCTGTAGTTATGTTTCTATGTTCAAATCTAATATATTTGTTTTTTTTTTTAAATGTGCTTCAACCAGATTTGTTCTAAAAGAAAATGACTGTAATTTAGAAAAGCTTGAAGATAAAATGGATCCTTCAGCTGAATGTGAAGAGCTGTGTTTGAGTGGAGAAGATATTGATGGGTTTTAAACCATCCTAAAACGTAACCATTTTAGAGTTATAAATACAGACACTGACACATCCCAGCCTTTATAAAGTCAATTATAGCAAACATTTTAGTAACAGTTTATCTATTTAGATGCCAGCTTGGCATTGCAGAGCAAATATTTGTTGTTTACATGGAAAATCAATGTGTAAATGTACAAAATATGTATTAATATTGCCTCTAAAGAACATTTTTAGTCTGGCTTATTTTAATGTTAAAGTTATATTGTTCTTTAACAAGCTTTTGTTCTCTTCTGCCCACATCCTTGACTGTTAGTGTCTGCTTTGTTAGCCTTGGTTTTATGTGAAGGTATAAAACCAGAACTTCAGCCCTCTTGTGTTTAATCATTTAAATGAATCCTCTGGCTATACCTGTCAAGATACTAAAGTTTCAAGTTTGATATTAAGAGAAATGCTCTATACTTTATAACATTTTTGATAGTGTAGGTTTTTTTTCCCTAATGCCCAGGGTTCTTTAGAGTTAAGTAAAAAACGACAATTATAATATGAAAGCACTTTCATTTTCTTTTTTTTAGGACAAAACTAATATGCAGGGACTGATCCGATCTCCCTTTAAAATATAATATATTTCTGAATGTTTCACCTTTAGAGAATCACTGTGTGCCTCGATGTTCCTGTTATTTTGATATAAGGGATGATTATACCCTAAAATAAATAATGTTTCCAATACAAATATGTATATTAGGCTCGGCTTTAAACTCCGGTAGAAACTCATCTGTCATATTTTAGACCTATTCTTATATTCCTTTACTATTTTATCAGTGGGGTACAGACTCAGATTGTATAAATGGTTCACCTCCAGTGTTTCTATACATTTCCAGAACACATGTCAGCGACTCTGCACTGCAAGCTCATTTTTAATGCTGCTACTCTTACATTTAATGAGGAAATTCAATCAGATTTGTGTAAATTCCTTCCCTCTGTTCCATTATTGTAGAGTCATATGTAAATGTAGGGACAATCCAGTTCTATGAATACTAATTATTAGATTAGCCTGTTCAGTCCTTTGTTTCCCTTTCTCTATACATTCCCCTCTAACAGAGGTAAACAGGTTGTAGTCTGTTCTTCCAGATCTTCCTTCAGTAAATGGGACATCTTATCCTGAGGGCTTTGTCACAGCCTCCTCCAGCTCCTACACAACAAACACAGTCAACAATCAACCTAAACTTTAATATCATGCAATAAGCTGGCTTTTCAAACCTGAGGCTGTTTGTATGAAACAACATTAAACCAAGCAGTCAAATAGATTTCAAACTTTATTAATTGAACAAAGAAGTCTTAGATCTCCTATCTGACTCCTCAGGGTTATTATATTTGTTTTGGAGATGTACGCTAGTCTTTAATATAAATGTAAAAACTAAACAAACATGAGGGTGCTATGTCATTTATTTGTGACATTTACCTCATTATTACAGCTAAAAATAAAGGAGGAATCTTTGAACAAAGAACCCTTTAATTGTAGATTTTGTTATAATTACAAATGAAATGTTCATGCATTGTCTTAGACTGCTTTTTACTTATTCACAAGGTCAACAATAAAACTATAGAACTGTACCTAAGATCAATAGAGCACATCTAGTTTTATATGGGTTCCTAGAACATCAGTTTTATTTTCTCATAATTAGAACATTTTATCCAGAAATTGCCAGATTGTGTAATTAACGTATGAAATTACAATATCAAATACAAATAACCCAGAAGATATTGTTGCTCTAATATTTTTGTTAATTATGTTTTAAATACATCTTGGTTCAATTCAGTTCATTTATTTAGCACCAATTTACAACGGAAATCATCTCAAGGTACTTTACAGAGACAATTCAATCATATCACATAGGCAGAGTGGTTCACAGTTTTCTAAATAAGGAAAACTGCTGATTCATTAACTTCAATCCTTTCAAAACCCCTCACACTGAGCATGCATGCAGCAGAGAGAAAAAAAACTTACTATTAGCATAAAGAAACCTTCAGCAGAACCAGGGGTTCATGGAGATAAAAGCAGGCACATAAAACGAACATGGAAGCACTGATCCATACATGCATGTACTTTCTATGTTAGAAAATGTATCTGTAAACTATTTTCACAAGGACCTCTGTCTGGGAAAGAAACAGTTGTGCAGACGATGTCAAAGAGATAGAAAAGAGCACATATAGTTAATCACCGTAAAAGCTGAGCCCGTCACTATGCCAAGGAGAGAAACAAAACTAAGCACTGAAAAACAGGCCCAACACTATCATCTATAATCTAAGGTGTCAACGGCAATAGCCAAGCTGAAATTTCTCTCCAGAATGATGTCGCAGCCAAACAGGAACAGACCAGATGAAACTACAATGACAAGAGAAAGCAGAGAGAATAGAGTTAGGGGTTGAACTCACAAATACTGTAGGATGGGAGAATAGAGATAGAATGAAACAGAATGGTGAAAAGTTGTCCCTATGTCCCCCAGCAGTCTAAGCCCATAGCAGCATATAGAGATAGCTTAGGATAACCTGACCCCCCTTAACCTCTAAAAAGTAAGATAACACTGTTACCCACTAGGGCTGTAGTGATACAAAAATCTCACAATATGATACGACACACGATATTCTGCTCACGATACGATATATATCGCGATATTCAGCAAACAATACAATTCTATACACTTTTGCGATTTTCTGAACGATTTTAGAGGGACAGAGATTTTGGTGGCAATTTTGTGACTGT